>ML340721.1:0-38653 GCA_005239505.1 Nicotiana paniculata | reverse complement strand
TCAATATATTAATTAATTAAGTTCTGTTTTTTACTGTTAAGATTGACGGAGATGGTTGAATGGTTCTTTAGAAAAGATCCAAAAATAATATTCAGCTTTATCAACTGACCAGTATTCCATGGAATATCTGATTCGAGGTTCAACTTTTTATTCTTTTATTTATGCCAATTGTTATGTTCTTATTTAACTTTTCATATGATTTGAAGTTCAAGGCTATCAATGAACGAGTCGGAATATCTCCCATGTCAAAGTAATATTTCGTTTTCGGCCAAGAAGATTAAAACAAAAAGAAAAAAACTTCTCTTTAAACTTAAATGATTTATAGATTTTTGGGTATATAAAATTTATTTCACGAAAACTGCAAATTCATTATACTAGTAAAGATTAAAGTAAGAGGAAGAATATTAGTAATGGGAACCATAGACACAAGGAGATTCTTAAATCTAAAATGGCATGTGTAAAGCTAAGAAGAGACAAAGGGGAGAGGCAAATAATAGGTGGTGGGGTAGGGCTTGTCAAGACCCAATAGAACCAAAGGAGGAGTAGCAATCTGATTAGATGCCAAATGTCTGAATTAATTAGGAGAAACTTGGACTTTTCTGTCTTTAACCTGTCTCTTTACCCATCATTTGGTTCCTAAAATTAGAAATCATTTATTCGTCGATATATTTATGAAATCAGTAAAATATTAAATATTTGATTATCATATAAATAGTATACTTAATAGTGATTAACACGTTTGTTCAATTTATCATAAACTGCTTGAAATGAAACAACATTATTTGTGCATTAATATTTTCCCTAAAACTCTCTCTTCAGTCACCAACCATACTCACCCCGTTCTTGTGTCCAAATTTGTTTGTTTCAAACGTGTACTCATTTTATCCGGTAAAAGCATCTCCATTGGTGCACTAATTTTTTGCGTAAAATTTGGTATTTTTTTGCTTTAAAGTTAATACCAAATATTGCACTATTTTAGTGTGTGAATAGTGTCACACCAACACTTTTCATCAATCTCAAATTTGATTTATTTTTATTTTATTCATCTTTTTATTTGTTTGAACTTTTAATTTATCATATATTGTGTATATGATTAATTTTTAAATTAAGATCTTTATAATTTTAATTTTATATCCTATTTTTTTGATATATTAATTTTTGTATATATTATATTTATATAAAATTATAAGTTAATTTTATTATTATTATAATTGTATAAAAAGAAATATAACCATTATTTAAAAATGAAAAAAGCAAATGTAAGATATATAATGTTGCTATTGAAAAGTGAAAACTAAAGTTTAAAAAAGAAAATTAACAATACATAAAATAAAAATACATTAAAATTAAAAGTACATTAAAGGAGGATACATTAAAAGTGAAATTACATTAAAAAAACATAAAACATAAGTTTAGTTATCCGGTATGTCATTTTCAGGTGCACCAAAATTACTAAAAAACTGAGAGAACGAGGTAGAAGATTTTTGTGCTTGTGGTTGTTGAAATTGTTGACTTCTTTGATCGATTATTCGTTTTTGTTCTTGTCGCAAAAATTCACGAAGATTTGGATCGTCAATGGAATTCAACTTCATCAATAAAGTTTTATTTTCTTCTTTGAATTCTTTTTGTTTCGAAGCTTCATTTCTTGAGTTACTTGACTTTTCCATCGCCTCAACAAGCCGATTATTTTTCGATTGGATCATTTTCACGTAATATTCATCAATTTTTCTCTTCAATTTTGCTTTCTTTACCCCCAATAGGTCGTTGTGATGATGTGGCCTCACCTGCAACATCCTCATTTAAATTTAGTGAAAATGATGACAATTTAGGAGACGATACCAATGGTGAATCAGGAGTAGGAGCCTCAGACTCCGATGATAGATAAGTAGAGCCATGCTTTCTTGATTTTGTACTTGATATCAATCATCGGATTGGATTTCACCCTATTATCAACCGTAGGATGGATTTTCTCATTATCTCTAAATTATCTTTAAAAAAAAAACAAAAAAATATCTCTTATCTTAATATCAACCGTCGGAATGGATTTCATCCCATTATCAACCGTATGATGGATTTCCCCATTATCTCTACATTTACTTTTTTTAAAATTATCTCTACACATTCTTCACTCTATAAAACTGAACATCATTTAGAAAAATAATATCGGACATTCAATTCATTTCAAAATTTAATCAAGTGTTCTTATTTTTCTTCTGAAAATGAATTTTTATATGGGAGGTTCATCTAATAATGATGATGAAAATTCCTCTTCATCATCATCCTCTTTCACTGCCGATGATGAAGTTGAGCATCAATTATTCATGCAAAATACTTAAATGAACAATTATATGTTGCAACATTTCCAAGAATATCAAAATAATTATCCTAAGAGAGTTGGCTCCATTCCAGGTCACTTGGAAACCCATTGAGATCGGGAAGGTGCTGATAATAATTTATTTCTCGATTATTTTTCGGATAATCCACGCTTTAATAAGGGTATGTTTCGTTGTCGATTTCGAATGTCCCGAAATTTATCCCTTCGAATTTTTGATGCAATTAAAGGTTATGATATGTACTTCGAACAACGCGCTGATGCTGTGGGTAGATTTGGATTATCCACTCTACAAAAAATTACAGCCGTGTTTAGAATGTTGGCATATGGTTTGCCAGAAGATGCCACTGATGAATATGTCAAAATTGGAGAGTAAACTGCAATTTAAAGCATGAAGAGATTTTGTCGAGCTGTCGTAGAGGTTTTTGGAGATCAGTATTTGAGATCACCAATAGCTAACGACGTTGCAAGGATTCTATACATCGGTGAACAACGTGGTTTTCCAGGAATACTAGGCAGTTTAGATTGCATGCATTGGAGATGGAAAAATTGTCCAACAGCATGGGCTGGACAATATGCAGGTCGTAGTAGATCCCCAACAATTATTCTTGAAGCTGTAGCTGATCACGACCTTTGGATATGGAATACATATTTTGGTATGCTCGGTACCAACAATGACATTAATATTTTAGAATCATCACATTTATTCTCCAATCTCGCTAATGGTATTGCTCCTCTAGCCCGTTATGTTATTCAAGGAAAAGAATATGACATGGGTTATTATTTAGCTGACGATATATATCCAAAATGGTCTACTGTTGTGCAAACTTTCGGGAGCCACGTTCAGCAAAGAAGAAATCATTTGCAATGAAACAAGAATCATGTCGAAAAGATGTTGAACGTGCATTCGGAGTTTTGCAATCTCGTTTTGCAATTATTGCAGGTCCGTCACATTTTTGGAGAAAATAGATGCTACGTGATATAATGACCACATGTATTATACTGCACAACATGATAATTGAGGACGGACGTGATCTTAATGCACCAATTCAAGATCATGTGAATGTCCAGCTCCTACGATAGAAATGGCAGTAGATGAAGAACACCGGTTTGAACAATTTTTAGCTCGACACAAAAAAATTAAGGATAAAGATGCACATTTCGCACTTCGTAATGCATTAATCGAGCATTTATGGGAGAATAGAGGCGAAAGTTGAATATTTATGTGGTACTTAAATTAAATTTGACTATGATGTAATATTTATTTAATTATCTTTTATCAATGATTTCACTTTTAGTTGATTTATCCTTTAAAATAATTTTGTAATAAATGATTATATAAGTGGTGAATGTGAATTATATGTGATGAATATGGAAAAAAGAAAAAAGATAGAATTTGTTTGAAGGAAATAAAAAATAAAATTTAAATAGAAGATAATAATATAATATAGAAGAGAGAGAAGAATATAAAAAGAAATATTCTTTTTTGGTGTAAAAAATGATGTAATAGTTGGTGTTACACCATTTTATTGTGAAATTTGGAGATGGTCAAAGTCATCGAACTACCAAGCAGAACAATTAGGTTAATGGCTTCCGTTGAATCTATTTCCACTTTTAAAGGTGTTAAATTATGCTCATCGGTTAGCATCAAATCATTTCTCAATGGAGAGTGTAGTTTTGAGGGGATCAGTACTAGCCATATTTACAACTGGTAATTGAAAAATGGCCACAGTTTCAAAAGTAATCGAAATTTAACTACTATTCATGTATATATAAAATATTAACAAAAACATTCTCAAAAGTCCGGAAATGTTCCAGCATAATATGATGAGCTCGAATTTTTTTACGTATGAGCTTCCAGCATAATATGCTAGAATTTTATAATGTGCTAGAATTTCATCATAATATGCTGAAAAGTTATATGCGGGAACTCCATAATCCAGCATGTTATGTTGGAACTTTCCATGTGCTGGAGTTCCAACATAATATGTTTGAAATTTATATGCAGAAGCTCTATAATCCAGCATATTATGCTGAAAATTTTCGTGTTTCACCAAAATAATGGCTATTTTTCAATAACTTTGCAAATGCTGCCTATTTTTCAATCATCGGTCCAAATTCGACGATTTTTTTCTATGGATCCATAATTACGATACGGATCTAATGCTTCAATCAAAACAGAAATTAAATCTCATTTTCTTAATGCGGTATCATTTATTCTTGAAGAAACGACGTCGAAATATCAAAAACGAGCGCAACACAGCCCAAACTTATCCGAAACTCACCCGAGCCCCTCGAGACCCCGTCTGAACATGCCAACAAGTCTAATAACATAACACAGACCTACTCGAGGCCTCTGTGATGACCGAAAAAGTCATCTCTCATTTTTTATAAGTCAAAACGGTGTTATGAGGCCTGAAAACCTCCTTTTATTTCACCTCATTTGCTTGCGCAGCCCGGGCGTATAGCCGGGAAGCTTTTATATGAAAAACTGAGAAAAATGCTAGTTTTGCCTTTAAAATTTGAATTTAAGTTGACTTCGGTCAACATATTGGGTAAATAGATCCGGACTCGTGATTTGACGGTCCCGGAGGGTCCGTAGGAAAATATGGGACTTGGGCGTATGCCCGGAATCGAATTCCGAGGTCCCAAGCCCGACAAATGAATTTTTGAAAGAAATTATTTTACTGAAATTATAAGAGTTTTTAGAAATTTGGTGATATTTGAAATTTATGGTATCGGGCTCGTATTCTGGTTCTGGAGCTCGGTATAGGTTGAATATGATAATTATGATATGTCTGTAAAATTTGGTAAGGAACGGAGGTCGTTTGACGTGATTCGGACCCACGGTTATAAATTTTGATACTTTGAAAGTTTTGGAAGTTTTCTTTGATTTTTATGATAAATTCGTTGTTTAAGATGTTATTTTGGCAATTTGATCGCACGAGTAAGTGCGTAGAATGTTTTTGAAGTTATGTGCATATTTGGTTTGGATCCCCGAGGGCTCGGGTGAGTTTCGGATAGGCGTCGGGGTACTTTTAGACTCAAAAATCTGGTGTTTTTGGTCAAATTATGGTGTCTGAGTTGTTGTGCTATGCGAACGCAAGGGATGCTACGCGAACGCACAACACAAGTCTAGGAGGGGGTAGAGTTACTCTGTGCAAACGCACCACACCAGGTGCGAACGCAGAGCACAGGATCTTTGCACTGTGCGAACGCACACAGTGGGATGCGAACGCATAGAGTATTAGGAAGGCTGGGGGGCTGGGTAGGCTTTGCACTGTGCGAACACACCACTGAGGTTGCAATCGAGTAGGGTGGGAGAAGGGTAGATATGCGAACGCATTAGCCCTGTCGCGAACGCATAGGGAAAATCTGCCCAGTTATTTAAAAACAGAACCTATTACGGGATTCAACCAAAGTTTCATAACTTCTTCTTCCAAACTCTAAATTGGGCGATTTTTGAAAGAGAACTTCACTACAAATTCATAGGTATGTAATCTTAGACTCATTTTCTTCCATTTCCATTAACACCCATTAGATTTCTAGGCCTAAATCTTATTTTTAGAAGGGTAGAAAATTAGGGATTTTGGTAGAGTTAGGGCTTTTGTATAATTGGAATTTAGACCTCGTTTTGGGGTCGGATTTCAAAACTAATTACATATTCGGGCTCCTGGGTGAATGGGTGATCGGGTTTTGGTCCGAACCTCGTGTTTAGACCAAGCGAGCCCGGGGTCGATTTTTGACTTTTTGGGAAGAATGATAGGAAATCTGTAATTAAGTATTGAAATTGAATTATTTAGCGTTTATTGATATTATTGAGTCAATTATGTCTAGATACAATCGATTTGGAGTCGAGTTCAAAAGGAAAAGCGGTGATTGAGGCTTGATTTTGGTCGTGAAAGTCAAGGTAAGTGTTTGGCCTAACTTTAGCTTAAGGGAATAAGTGTTGAGTCTTATCTGCTATGTGTTTATACCATGTTCAACGTATAGGTGAGGTGACGGGTACCTATACGTTGGTTTCAAGCACGCCCGTGAGTTAGAAATTTATGAATTATGTGATTTTCATTGATATTTACTGTGTTATAACTTGAATTTCACTTTAGTGATTGTTCATTCGGTGAAAATTCTTGGTAATCGATATTGTTGAGTATTTATTCGGTTAAGGAATATTATTTAAAGATATGTACTTGAGCGAGATTGGTTATTGTTGTGTCCCTTGCCGGGATAGTGATATTTTTACTGTTGTTCCCTTGATGGGATGTTATGATTTGTGATTTACATTGTTGATTTTTCCATGCCAAACTTCTGCTATTTATATTGTTTTGGTGAAGAAGAGTGTAAAGCACGAAGGGTGATTCCGTGTATTGATTATTGTGAGGAAGAGTGTAAAGCACGAAGGGTGATGCCGTGAATTGATTATTGTGGGGAAGAGTGTAAAGCACGAAGGGTGATGCTGTGTATTGATTATTGTGAGGATGAGAGTGTAAAAGCACAATGGGTGATGCCGTGCCATGTTATGATACTAAAAGAATGAAGGGTGATGCCGGACCGTTTCTATTTATTATGTGGTGAGGATGAGATTAAAAGCACGAAGGGTGATGTCGTGCACTTGCTTTTATTTATTATTTGGTGAGGATGAGAGTAAAAGCAGGAAGGGTGATACCGTGCACTCTTTTCTCTATGATTGTTATTTCCTGTTGTTACTTAGATAATTGAACTGTTGTCTTATTTCATTATTTCTGTTATCTGATATTGCTTCCCCCAACATGTTTCCCCTTTTCCCTTGTACTTAACTGGCTATTCTTGTTATTATTATTTCTTTCGAATATTATTAAATTGCACAGGTTGTCTTGATTGTCGTGTCCTAGCCTCATCACTACTTCGCCGAGGTTAGGCTCGACACTTACTCAGTACATGGGGTCGGTTGTACTGATGCTACACCTGCACATCTTTTGTTGTGCAGATCCCGGTACAGGACCCTTTGGACATTAGAGCTAGGAGGCTGCCTTCAGTCCAGTCGGAGACCCCGAGGTAGTCCTGCAGGTGGCCGCAGGCCTTGGCGTCCCCTTCTATTTCATTTGTATTCTGTTCTATATTCCAGAAATAGATGTATTTACTTTTGTTCAAACCCCTTATATGTAGTATTCGTAGATAGTCCGTGAAAGTGTGACACCAAGTTCTGGGAGTTGTTATTATGGGTTTTGTGATAGTATTTAAAAAGGTTGTTAGATTCTATTTCTTCTGCACTTTTATTTCTACAGATCTTGTATGTCACTAGCTAGTTGCTAAAAATAAAGAAATAATATAGAATAGCCGGTAACGTTGGCTTTCCTAGCAGGTTCAACATTAGGCGCCATCACGGTCCCGACGATGGGAAATTCGGGTCGTTATAAGTTGGTATCAGAGCACTATGTTTCATAGGTCTCACAATTCACGGACAATCTTAGTAGGGTCTGAGGGATCGGTACAGAGACGTCTATGCTTATCCCCCAGAGGCTACAGAGCCTAGGAATGACTTCACATCTATTTTTCCCTATCGTGCGATTTGAATTCTCAATGCTAACTGAATTTTTACTCTATTCTCTTGCAGATGGCGAGAACACGTGCTTCTTCATCCATCGATCAGCAGCCCGAGCCTCTAGTTGCAGCTCCTATGAAGGGACGAGGCCGAGGCAGGGGCAGAGCTCAGCCCAGAGTAGCAGCCCTAGTGGCGGAGCCTCAGGTAGAGTTTGTTGATGAGGTTCCTTCCCAGGCAGTCCCGGTTGGGCCATCTCAGGTCCCCGAGGGGTTCATTGCTACCCCAGTACTCCAGGATGCTCTGGTCCGTCTAGTGGGCCTCATAGAGAGTGTCGCTCAGGCAGGTTTGCTTCCTGCAGCACCAACCGTCTCTCAAGCTGGGGGAGGAGCCCAGACTCCCTCTACTCGCACTCCGAAGTAGTTGGCTCCTCAGTTTCACACTCTAGTAGCTCATCCAGCTGGGGTAGTTCAGCCGGGTATTATGGCTCAGACCGGTGATGGAGCAGCTATGTATGCTGATGCTTTATGGAGGTTGGACAGGTTCACCAAGATTTTCACTACTACTTACAGTGGTGCATCTTCAGACGATCCCCAGGATTACTTAGACAGTTGCTATGAGGTTCTTCGGAACATGGGGATCGTGGAGACCAATGAGGTCGATTTTGCAACTTTCCGCCTTTCTGGTCCCGCCAAGACTTGGTGGAGGGATTATTGCTTGACCAAACCAGCTGGATCTTTGCCTTTGTCTTGGGCCCAGTTCTCCGATTTGTTCTTGGAGAAGTTTCTTCCAGTCATCCAGAGAGAGGACCTCCGGAGGCAGTTTGAGCGTCTCCAGCAGGGTTCTATGACAGTTACACAACCCGAGTCATCACTTTGGCCCGACATGCTATCATGATACTCCCCACCGACCAAGTGAGGGTGGGGAGTTTTATTGAAGGGCTAGCTCAGCCGATTAGACTACAGATGGCCAGAGAGACATGCAGTGATATTTCGTTTCAGGAGGCGGCGAATGTGGCCAGGCGAGTCGAGATGGTCTTATTTCAGGGTAGTGGTCAGGGGTCTAACAAGAGGCCTCGTCATTTTGGCTGGTTCAGTGGTGCCTCATCTGGAGGCAGGGATTCTTTTGGCAGGGGTCATCCTCCTAGACCCTTTCAGTCAGCACTCCAGGTATCCCGCAGTGCACCACCAGCTCCTATCAGTGCACCACCGCTCCAGAGTTTTCAGAGTGGTTACTCTGGTTGATAGGGACAGTTTCAGGGCCAGCAGTCTCAGCAGCCGAGATCTTGATATACCTGTGGTGTCCCAGGGCACATTGCTAGATTCTTCCCTCAAGCCTTGAGTGGTTCTCAGCACCAGGGTTCCCGTACTATGATTCCCGCACCAGGTTCTCCACCACCCCGTCATCCAGCTAGGGGTGGA
Source organism: Nicotiana paniculata (assembly GCA_005239505.1). NCBI lineage: Eukaryota > Viridiplantae > Streptophyta > Magnoliopsida > Solanales > Solanaceae > Nicotiana > Nicotiana paniculata. Next base: position 29,382 of record ML340721.1, on the reverse strand, counting down.
GGTCGAGGTGCCATAGGTGGAGGCCAGACAGTTAGAGGTGGAGGTCATGCTATTAGAGGTAGAGGTCATCCCGCAGTAGGTCGATCCAGGGATGTTCAGGTTGGTGAGGCCCAACCCCAATATTATTTTATTCAGGCAAGGCCTGAGGTTGAGGCATCTGATGCAGTCATTACAGGTATGGTTTCAGTTTGCAACAAAGATGCTTCGGTTTTATTTGACCCGGGGTCCACATATTCCTACATGTCCTCATATTTTTCTCATTATCTGATTATGCCCCGTGAATCCCTAAGTAATCCTGTATATGTATCTATATCGGTGGGTGATTCTATTGTGGTAGATCGAGTCTACCATTTATGTATATTGGTTATCGGTGGTCTTGAGACCAGAGTACATCTTCTACTCCTTGATATGGTCGATTTCGATGTTATTTTGGGGATGGATTGGTTGTCCCCCTATCATGCTATTCTGGACTATCATGCCAAGACTGTGACCTTGGCCTTGCGGGGAGTGCCTCGATTGGAGTGGAGGGAGGCTCCTGACCATTCTTCCAGCAGGGTTATCTCATATATGAAGGCTCGGCGCATGGTTGAGAAGGGGTGTTTGGCCTATTTGGCTTATGTTCGTGATTCTAGTGCCGAGGTTCCTTCTATGGAGTCTGTGCCCATAGTCCATGAGTTTCCAGAGGTATTCCCTGCAGACCTGCCGGGTATTCCACCCGACAGGGATATTGACTTTTGCATTGATTTGGCTCCGGGCACTCGGCCCATTTCTATTCCGCCGTATCGTATGGCCCTGCCAGAATTAAAGGAGTTGAAAGAACAGTTGTAAGATTTGCTTGATAAAGGCTTCATTAAGCCTAGTGTCTCGCCTTGGGGTGAGCCGGTGTTATTTGTTAAGAAGAAGGATGGGTCGATGAAGATGTGTATAGATTATCGACAATTGAACAAGGTTACCATCAAGAATAAGTATCCATTGCCACGAATCGATGATTTGATTGATCAGCTTCAGGGTGCCAAGGTATTTTGAAGATCGATTTGAGATCCGGCTACCATCAGTTGAGTATTAGGGAATCCGATGTCCCTAAGACAACTTTCCGCACTCGGTACAGGCATTATGAGTTCTTAGTGATGTCATTCGGGTTGACAAATGCCCCAGCAAATTTTATGGACTTGATGAACCGAGTGTTCAGGCCTTATCTAGATTCCTTCATGATTGTCTTCATTGATGATATTCTGATTTATTCCCGCAGCCGGGAGGAGCACGAGCAGCACCTTCGAGTCGTTCTTCATACTTTGAAGGACAGTCAGTTGTATGCTAAGTTTTCTAAGTATGAGTTCTGGTTGAGTTCAGTTGCATTCCTGGGTCATGTTGTATCAGCAGAGGGTATCCAGGTGGATCCCAAGAAGATTTTAGCAGTCAAGGATTGGTCTAGGCCCACATCAGCTACAGAGATTCGGAGTTTCTTGGGCTTAGCAGGCTACTATCGTCGGTTTTTGGAGGGATTTTCATCTATTGCAGCCCCGATGACCAGTTTGACTCAGAAGGATGCCCAGTTCAAATGGTCAGATGAGTGTGAGGCGAGCTTTCAGAAGCTCAAGATAGCCTTGACCACGGCACCGGTGTTGGTTTTGCGCTCATCTTCAGGGCCATATACTGTGTATTGTGATGCATCTCGGGTTTGACTTGGTGCAGTGTTGATGCAGGATGGCAAGGTTATTGCATATGCTTCACGTCAGTTGAAGATCCACGAGAAGAATTATCCAGTTCATGATTTGGATTTAGCATCCATTGTTCACGCGCTGAAGATTTGGAGGCATTATTTATATGGCGTGTCTTGTAAGGTGTTCACGGATCACAAGAGTTTGCAATATTTGTTCAAGCAGAAGAAGTTGAATTTGAGGCAAAGGAGATGGTTGGAGCTGTTGAAGGACTATGATATCACCATCTTATATCACCCGCGGAAGGCCAATGTGGTGGCCGATGCTTTGAGTAGGAAGTCAACAAACATGGGTAGTCTTGCTTATATTCCGATTGGAGAGAGGCCGCTTGCTTTGGATGTTCAGGCTTTAGATAATCAATTCATGAGATTGGATATTTCTGAGCCCGGCTGTATTCTAGCTTATACAGTTGCTCGTTCTTCATTATTTGATCGTATTCGAGACCGGCAGTATGATGATCCTCATTTGTGTGTCCTTAGGGATACGCTCTGGCACAGAGATGACAAACAGGTTACAGTTGGTGATGATGGAGTTTTATGGATGTAGGGTCATATTTGTGTACCCAATGTGGATGGACTTTGTGAGTTGATATTGCAGGAGGCCCATAGTTCCCGGTATTCAATTCATCCGGGCGCCGCAAAGATGTACCAGGATTTGCAGCAACATTATTGGTGGCGGAGGATGAAGAAAGATATTGTGGCATATGTAGCACGGTGCTTGAACTGTCAGCAGGTTAAGTACGAGCACCAGAGACTCGGTGGTTTGATGCAGCAGATTGAGATTCCTGAGTGAAATTCGGATCGTATTGCCATGGATTTCGTAGTTGGGCTCCCACGGACTCAGAGGAGGTTCAATGCAGTATGGGTCATTGTGGATAGGCTGACCAAGTCAGCGTTTCAAACCTGTGGCAGTTTTGTATTCTTCGGAGAGATTGGCAGAGATCTACATTAGGGAGACTGTTTGCCTTCATGGTGTGCCCGTGTCTATTATTTCTGATCGAGGCATGCAGTTTACCTCAAATTTCTTGAGGGCAGTTCAGCGTGAGTTGGGCACGAGGGTTGAGTTGAGCACATCATTTCATCCTCAGACGGACAGACAGTCCGAGCGTACTATTCAGATTTAGGAGGATATGCTATGAGCCTGTGTCATTGACTTTGGAGGATCTTAGGATCAGTTCTTGCCATTAGCTGAGTTTGCCTACAATAATAGCTATCAGTCGAGCATTCAGATGGCTCCTTATGAGGCATTATATGGTAGGCGGTGTCGGTCGCCAGTTGGGTGGTTTGAGCTGGGAGAGGCTCGGTTGTTGGGTACGGAGTTAGTGCAGGATGCCTCGGATAGGGTTAAGATCATTCAGGATAGACTTCGTACAACGCAGGCCAGGCAGAAGAGTTATGCCGATGCAGAGTTCGTGATTTGGCATTCATGGTTGGGGAGCGGGTATTACTTCGGGTATCGCCCATGAAGGGCGTGATGAGATTTGGGAAGAAGGGCAAGCTAAGCCCTAGATTCATTGGTCCATTTGAGATTCTTGACAGAGTGGGAGAGGTGGACTACAGACTCACGTTGCTACTGAATTTATCAGCTGTGCATCTGGTGTTTCATGTGTCTATTATTCGTAAGTACCACGGAGATCCAGCCCATTTGTTAGATTTCAGCAGTGTCCAGTTGGACAAGGATTTGGCCTATGAGGAGGAGCCGGTCGCCATATTAGACCGGCAGGTTCGTCAGTTGAGATCGAAGAGTTATCCTTCGGTTCGTGTCCAGTGGAGAGGTCAGCCTGCCGAGGTAGCTACCTGGGAGTCCGAGTCTGATATGCGGAGCCGATATCCCCATCTTTTCCCGGATTCAGGTACTTTTCTATGTCCGCTCGAGGATGAACGATTGTTTTAGAGGTGGAGAATGTGATGACCCAAAAAGTCATCTTTCATTTTTTATAGGTCAAAACGGTGTTCCGAGGCCTTGAAAACCTCATTTTATTTCACCTCGTTTTACGTGCGCAGCCCGAAAGCTTTTATATGAAAAACTGAGAAAAATGCTAGTTTTGCCTTTAAGAATTAAATTTAAGTTGACTTCGGCCAACATGTTGGGTAAACAGACCCGAACCTGTGATTTGACGGTCCCGAAGGGTCCGTAGGAAAATATGGGACTTGGGCGTATGCCCGGAATCGAATTCCGAGTTCCCAAGCCCGAGAAATGAATTTTTGAAAGAAATTGTTTTACTCAAATTATAAGAGTTTTTGGAAATTTGGTGATATTTGAAATGTATGGTATCGGGCCCGTATTCTGGTTCCGGAGCCCGGTACAGGTTCAAAATGATAATTATGATATGTCTGCAAAATTTGGTAAGGAACGGAGGTTGTTTGACGTGATTCGGACCCACAATTGTAAATTTTGATACTTTGAAAGGTTTGGAAGTTCTCTTTGATTTTTATGATAATTCATTATCTAAGATGTTATTTTGACAATTTGATCGCACGAATAAGTCCGTAGGATGTTTTTGAGGTTATGTGCATATTTGGTTTGGATCCCCGAGGGCTCGGGTCAGTTTCGAATAGGTGTAGGGGTATTTTTAGACTCAAACATTTGGTGTTTTTGGTCAGTTTCTGCTGTCTGAGTTGTTGTGCTATGCGAACGCAAGGGATGTTACGCTAACGCACAACACAAGTCTGGGAGGGGATAGAGTTACTCTATGCGAACGCACCATACCAGGTGCGAATGCGGAGCACAAGATCTTTGCAATGTGCGAACGCACACAGTGGGATGCGAACGCATAGAGTATTAGGAAGGCTGGGGGGCTAGGTAGGCTTTGCACTGTGCGAATGCACCACTGAGGTCGCGATCGCGTAGGGTGGGGGAAAGGTAGCTATGCGAACGAATGAATTAGCCCTGTCGCGAACGCATAGGGCAAATCTGCCCAGTTATTTAAAAACAGAACCTATTACGGGATTCAACCAAAATTTCATAACTTCTTCTTCCAAACTCCAAATTGGGCGATTTTTGAAAGAGAACTTGACTACAAATTCATAGGTATGTAATTTTAGACTCATTTTCTTCAATTTCCATTAACACCCATTAGATTTCTAAGCCTAAATTATGTTCTTAAGGGTAGAAAATTCGGGATTTAGGTGTTAGGGATTTTGTATAACTGGAATTTAGACCTCGTTTTGGGGTCAGATTTCAAAAATAATTACATATTCGCGCTCGTGGGTGAATGGGTGATCGGGTTTTGGTCCGAACCTCGTGTTTAGACCAAGCGGGCCCGGGGTCGATTTTTGACTTTTTAGGAAGAATGATAGGAAATCTGTAAATAAGTATTGGAATTGAATTATTTAGCGTTTATTGATGTTATTGAGTCAATTATGTCTAGATGTAATCGATTTGGAGTCGAGTTCAAAAGGAAAAGCGGTGATTGATGATTGATTTTGGTCGTGGAAGTCGAGGTAAGTGTTTGACCTAACTTTAGCTTGAGGGAATAGGTGTTGAGTCTTATTCTCTATGTGTTTATACCATGTTCAACGTATAGGTGAGGTGACGAGTACCTATACGTTGGTGTCAAGCACGCCCATGAGTCGGAAATTTATGAATTATGTGATTTTCATTGATATTTACTATGTTATATATTGAATTTCACTTTAATGGTTGTTCATTCAGTGGAAATTCTTGGTAATGGATATTGTTGAGTATTTGTTTGGTTAAGGAATCTTATGTAAAGATATGTACTTGAGCGAGATTGGTTATAGCTGTGTCCCTTGCAGGGATAGTGATATTTTTACTGTTGTTCCCTTGCCGGGATGTTATGATTTATGATTCACACTGTTGATTTTTCCCTACCAAACTTCTGTTATTGATATTGTTTGGGTGAGGAAGAGTGTAAAGCACGAAGGGTGATGCCGTGTATTGATTATTGTGAGGAAGAGTGTAAAGCACGAAGGGTGATGATGTGTATTGATTATTGTGAGGATGAGAGTGTAAAAGCACGAAGGGTGATGCCGTGCCATGTTATGATACTAAAAGCACGAAGGGTGATGCCGTGTCGTGCCGTTTCTATTTATTATGTGGTGAGGATGAGAGTAAAAGCACGAAGGGTGATGCTGTGCACTTGCTTTTATTTATTATTTGGTGAGGATGATAGTAAAAGCACGAAGGGTGATGCCGTACACTATTTTCTCTGTGATTGTTTTTTCGTATTGTTACTTAGATAATTGAACTGTTGTTTTATTTCGTTATTTCTGTTATCTGATATTGCTTTCCCCCAGCATGTTTCCCCTTTTCCCTTGTACTTAACTGGTTATTCTTGTTGTTATTATTTGTTTCAAATATTATTAAATTGCACAGGTTGTCTTGATTGTCGTGTCCTAGCCTCGTCACTACTTCGCCGAGGTTAGACTCGATACTTACTCAGTACGTGGGGTCGGTTGTACTGATGCTACATCTGCACATCTTTTGTTGTGCAGATCCCGGTACAGGACCCTTTGGACATTAGAGCTAGGAGGCTGCTTTCAGTCCAGTCGGAGACCCCGAGGTAGTCCTGCAGGCGTCTGCAGGCCTTGGCGTCCCCTTCTATTTCATTTGTATTCTGTTCTAGATATTCCTGAAACATATGCATTTACTTTTGTTCAAATCCCTTATTTGTAGTATTCATAGATAGTCCGTGAAAGTGTGACACCAAGTTCTGGGAGTTGTTATTATGGGTTTTGTGATAGTATTTAAAAATGTTGTTAGATTCTATTTCTTCCGCACTTTTATTTCCGCTGATCTTGTATGTCACTAACTAGGTGCTAAAAATAAAGAAATAATATAGAATAACCGGTAACGTTCGCTTGCCTAGCGGGTTAAATGTTAGGTGCCATCACGGTCCCGACAGTGAGAAATTCGGGTCGTGAAAGCCTCAAATCACGCATAACAACATCAAAAACGACGAATTGCACCTCAAATCGAAATTAATGAAATTTGAACTTTTAGATTTCCATAACTCTGGTCGAAACATAGCCAAATTTGCACACAAGTCCCAAATGATATAACGAAGTTATTCCAATTCTCGGAACCACAATACGAATTCGATATTAGCAAAGTCAACTCCCGGTCAAACTTATGAACTTTCCAAACCTTCAAATTTCCAATTTTTGCCATTTGTGTCGAAACCTTCTAGAAACATCCAAATGCAAATCCTTGCATACTCCCAAGTCCAAAATCACTATCCGGACCTAAAGGAACCATCAAAAGTCCAATCCGAGTTCAAATACTAAAAAGTCAAACTTGGTCAACACTTCAAATTTAAAGCGTCCTAGTTGAGAATTATTCTTCCAAATCAAAATCGAATAACTTGAAAACTAAAACCGACGATTCACATAAGTCATAATACATCAAACGGAGGTACTCGTGCCCCTAAACTACCGAGCGAAGCGCAAATGCTCAAAACGACCGGTCGGGTCATTACATCCTCCCCCACTTAAAGATACGTTCGTCCTCGAACGTGCCCAGAGTTGTTCCCAAAGCCATCAAACTGCCGTGTAATCTTATCATGCACGCTCCCAGGGGTGATCCCACATCACCCTATTCCATATAGGCACAACAACATAACATACTGAAGATCATTACCTCAACCTTAGCCCCTGACCACAGAATCCAATTTCTAACATCCGAAATTTTCCTACAAGACCCGAACCTCGCAATCTACACACTGTATAAGTCTGAACAAGCTGTAATAAGCCACAACCATAATCCAAGGCACAATCACATGATATACTACATTACTCAAATACTCCCAGCAATGATTTCTAATCACAATACCTGTTTCAAGTAATCCAATACCGGTAATAAACCCCGTATCAAACAAAACCTCATTCTAAAACCTTTGTATACTGCAGATGATGAAAGAAACACGCAAAATTCATAACCATTCATCATATCAACAAGTCATGGAGCTCCCTCTCCTTCAACAAGAACTATAGAAAATTTATAAGCCGATCAACGTCATTATCCTTTCAAATATACCACAATCAAATCCGATAGCATCCATCTTAGATCCGACTACCTCATCTTATCAAATACCAGCTATTCTGCTGATATGCCACACCAATACTACCCAGAGCCACAAACCGTGCAATCCGTGCACCAATACGCAACAATTCAAATGTATTCAAACATGAAAAATGACTCAAACGAGAGAACCATTCCGCAAGTTCAACAAGTACCGCCACGATCGAAATGCTACGAACCTGTCATACCTAGTAGAACCAAGACACACGAAACTAACACAAAGGATCATATCTTAACATAACCCCGCTGCAATGCATGACCCTATCCAAACATTGGTCCGTATGAAATACCTATGCTACCATGCTCGAAATCAATAACCACGTGCAATTCGACATCAAGTACCCAAGGTGCATGACCATAACCACGTAGAATAAAATGACACAATGCGACACAAACCCGAAAGAACATAAATAACGCGTAATCAATCATGCATCACCCAAATACTCATGTCGCTCAAATTCCGCTATAAGGCCCCAATAGAACCGCACCATGTGTGCATATATCCAACAAATCACAACCCCTCGTAGCATAGAAGGATAACACATAGAATATATCAGACCACGAACAAGCTCACTCTAACCGAATGACACACCTTTCTGCAATAACGATGCCGAGTCAACAGATTTGACCCGGTGTATGATACACATCATCATTAGGCCTACCAATGAGCTCCCAAATCAACGCTGATCATACACAAATAGATAATTAAACCCTCGAAAATCTACAATGACTGAACCATGACACATACTATAATCTAGGTAGCCTTGGCCACAATTTCACAGTCCACAACCACAAATAATCTGCTCCTGAGAACTCTCAATCTCCAAATCCATAGAACACACGAATTACCATATATGATCCCAACTCCACCACCTGAATGTCTAACACATCTCTCAAACACGATCATCCCACAAGGATTACTTCCATAATTCTTCTGTGCCACATAGAAAAAATTTGAATATCAGTAGTCGATTAACCAAGCGGGTAACACAATACCAATGAAGCATCCGTAAGTCAAAGCTCATCGCGCCTTGTGAAATGCGCGCCTCCTCAGGCATTACCAAGTAGTTATAACATTCATCTAGACATTTGAATTTGTCTATGTTGTCTAAGAATTCACGAACTTCTCTTCAAAACCGAACCGTGCCCTTTCACATGATCTCATTGCCGCACAACACACCACATCTATCACACCATCATATGAAAAGTACGAGATATCATATTCCACTTCGAGGCACAAGAAAACTACCTACTCAATTAGCCAGGTACCTTCCATTTGATCTCATCCAGGAGAAAATCACAATACGCAACATATTCCTCACACTAGTAGGAAATATCCACCTCGAACTGTGGTAGAAATCATCGGGAACTCTTCGGAACCAATTTTCACATAACCAGGCCATCAGAACTGAATCTCTATAACTCAACCAAGTTATGCAAGTCGCCAAGCCTAAGATTATTGCCATAAAACACCTGTAGAAACTCAACACGTCATAGGTACCCAAAGAACCGATCATATCCATTACCGTGTTGATCCAAACTACTACTAAGCTGTCCTATTTTTTCAAGTTCCTTCCAAATTGACTTCAAATTGTTACTTCTCCATGATAGAACACCACGATCCTTAACCAATACTCACCTCACAAACTCTAGCATAAAACCACACCACCCTAAGGCCCATAAGCTGTTGAATTCTTTCTTAACCACCCCAAAAGAACTGCAACCAAGATACCCGCTCTGAAGAGACCTTCTGCGAATCCAAAACTATTTTCCTTCACCTCCTGATACTGATATGTAGAATCCATGAGGATGCAAAAATACCACGAGTATCGATACCATCTAATGCAAATATCAGATCCTAGCCATATACCAATTCGAAATTCTCATTTACTACATATATATTTTGCATCCATTAGAACCATTCTCGAGATTTATCCACTCTGCTCAAATCTCAATTGCACTGCCCTAAACGGGCCATACGACTTGTGCCCCATTAGCACGATGACACCTAAGGAAGTAACCCCACATTAACACAACCAAGCAAATTCCTACTCCATGCACACTACATCCTTCATGACTAACCACTCAATCATTCCATGATTCCCATATACTCATAGAGTGTAATACAACTCGCATCCAGAAATTCCCTTACTCGAGTCGTCCTCAATCTCAACCTCTATAAGTCATAATTGATTCACTAGTATACCTCAAATCGAAACCAGTACAACACATAACCATGCAATCAACTCGTTGATAGCAGACTCCCCTACTTGGTTCAAATCCATGGAATAAACATTTGATAACTAACAATAACCATACCCCATTACTGCCATAATACCATAGTGAGATTCAACTAAATCCTTCATAAGCTCATGTAACACAACCCATCTAATACCTCCAATTATCTAGAACTCTCACATTCATCCTCGTGACGGTCATGCCAACTTCCACAAGCAATCCAAACTCAACTTGCAACAGATATAATTCACTAGTAAAAGAGAACTCTCTACAAAATAACATAGGGATCACACAACCTCAGGACACCCCGCAGGAGATAACCCACTTGCTTTGACTCAAACTGGCATCTCTCTATACCCTTCCATAGCCATAACTACTACGCCCTCACTAAATCTTCTTGAGTCTGAACTCACAACAAGACATAAAAATCTACTTCGTTTCTCAATTAAACAACGCGAAAGACCTGTCAACACACTCATAACTCGAGACTATATGTCAAATCAAGACAAAAATCAAACACCCAATAGTTCTTTTTACATCTCAAGAAAAATCTTCTCACAACATTCAAACCATATGAACACTTCTCGTAGTCACCTCATACTCATCACGTAGCCATCCAACCACTCATCAAGCCATGAATTTCGCTCATAGGGACACTACCGGACGTATAAATTCAAAAGCACGTGCTCACACAACCTAAATCCCTGTGCTAAAGCTACAGTCAATACCCGACAGCCTCAAGTCCTCTAGACTAGCCCATCATCATCACACAGAAATCATATCTCACACCTCGTCCACGGAATCACAAGTCATGGATGCACAACTGATACCGAGCGCTCACATGCACGTACAAATGCGTGGAAGGAATTCAAAGAGTTACGTTTCAAGCTGAATCAATGCCGCACGATAAAGAAAGAAAGATGTGAAGTATATCCTAAATGTCGTGTAGCCTCTCGAAGATAGGTATGGACGTCATCATACCGATCTGCAAGACTCTACTAGACATTTTCTCATGACTGTAGAACCTATGAACCTAGAGCTATGATACCAACTTGTCACGACCCAAAGTCCGACTAGTCGTGATGTCACCTAACCCAACCCGCATGGTATGCCAATTAACAAATATCCAATTCTAATGAAACTAATAAAATAAGTAAATAGAAGAAATTATCTGAATCATATACATTCCCCAAGGATTGTTAGTACAAATCATGAGCTTCTAAAATTAGAATATACAAAGCTGGTATGAAATAAATACAACATCTATTCGAAATTTACATAAACAGATTGTCATGAATCTAAGGCTACCATGAACAAGAGGCAGCTACAACCGGAGTGCAGGTACATCTTCAAATCCATCTCCCGTCGATCTTAGCAATGTTAACAGCCAACATCCGCACGCAAGGTGTAGAAGTGTAGTATGAGTACAACCGACCCCATGTACTCATTAAGTAACAAACCTAACCTGTAGGTTAAAAGTAGTGACGAGCTGGAACAAAGGTCGGGTCCAACACCAATAGCCAATAACAGTCCATAACAATGTAAATCAAGTGATAAAAGAAGTAACTCAGAGAAAAAAATGCTCAGCTTAATCATGATTTCTGAATATAGTTCTTCCTTTCAAGTATATCAGTGAAACCCCAAGTTGTTTACTGAAGTTGCCAAAAGTATGAGTAAAATTTGAAAATAGTAATTTTTCCAAAAATCCTTTCAACAATAAATAAGATGTTTCATTTTCTTTCCAGATAGCCTGTGTAAAAGATTCACTATGCCCATATGTCAATATGTGTGAGAAGTCATGAATAACGTGATATCGTAAGCATGAGGAAAATACATCTCTATGCCTGTATGACATGTGTGCATGTCAATGCAATGTATCTCAGAGATGAACTCATGTACGCACACTCTCAGAGTAATCAGTTTCATTGTCTCACACTTTCCACTCATCATGCTCAATCACTCAGTATTGTATATGGCCAATCCGGCCCAGGGAAGATCCATCCCAGAATATATACATCAACTGACCATCAGTCACCTAGTACTGAGTAGGGCCAATCGGCCCGTGGGGAAGATCTATCTCCAGGTATAAATGCTTCAGACAAGATCCATGTCCAGGGAAGATTTATCCCTCAATATAAATCAACGTGTGCAGACTCCGAAGGGTTTTCTTTAGCCCAAACGCTATAAAACGCACAGACAACTCACATGCTGAACAAAGAACTCACGTGCTATATTATTAATATCTATATCCGCACGGATAACTCACGTGCTGCACGGACAACTCACATGCCATAGTATCACTATCCTCACAATCAGGCCCTCAGCCTCATCAGTCATCAATCTCTCTAGTCTCTCGGGCTTACAATGCCATGAAACTAGCCCAAAAATGATGATATGATGTGTCAATATGTAGCAACAGAGACAGAGATATGATATGAAATCAATGAACATGCCTGAGTGTGAAAATGCAATGTAAGCAAATAACTCAACAATAGTAACGACCTCAATGGGTCCCAACAGAATAAGTATGTAGCCTAGACATAGTTTCTAACATGGATCATAGCTCAATAGCTCTAGTACGTAGAGATTTCATGGTTACATATAAGGTCAGGTAACTACACAGTACCACAGGAATAACGTAGTCACAATTCACATGGTGCACGCCCACACGCCCGTCACCTAGCATGTGCCTCACCTCAACACCAATCGCATAGCACATAATTCGGGCTTTCATACCCTCAATCCTCGAACAAGACAATTCCAATACCAAGCAATACAAGCGATGCTCGAAAAAATTCATCTTGTGTGTATCGACCTCTGAACGACTTAAAACTATCCAAAAGTAACTCCATCAATTAACGTCAAAGGAAACAACCCCAATTGATGAAGATCAAATCTTTAATCAAAAGCCCAAAATTGACCCAAAAATCAAACCTGGGCCCACACCTTGAACCCCGAAAAAACTCAAAAAAAATCCGACAACCCATTCAATTACCAGTCCAACCATACTAATTTTATCCAATTTCGACTCTGAATCGATGTTTAAAACTCAGTTATTCACTTAGAAAAGTTTTTGATAAAACCCCCTAATTCTCCAGTCAAAATATGGATTAATTCAAAAATGAACTTCTGTGATCATATTAAAATAAAAAAATTATAGTTGGATACTGAACCCCATGAAAATACGAGAAGAACGAAAATCACCTCAATCGGAGCTCTAGAACTCAAGATATGCTCAAAGTACCAAAAGAACGCACTCTGATTTTTTTATACACAAGGATTTTCGCTTTTGCGATAAAAACTAAGCACCTGTTCATTTCCAGCTTCATTTCCCCGTTTGCAGACTATTTTTCTCACTCGTGCAGTCGCAGACGCGGACCCAACTTCGCATATGCGAAGCACCAGTACCCGCTCTCTTTTCCGACACTAAAATGGGCATAACTCCCTCATACGATGTCCAAATCCGACGATTCTTTTTTTCTATGGCTCCGTGATTACGATATGGATCTAATGATTCAATCATAACAGAAATTAGAGCTCATTTTCTTAATGTGGTACCATTTATGCTTGAAGAAGCGATGTCGAAACATAAAAAACGAGCGCAACACAACCCAAACCTATCTGAAACTGACCTGGGTCCCTCGAGACCCCGTCCAAACATGCCAACAAGTATAATAACATAACACGGACCTACTCAAGGCCTCAAATCACGCATAACAAAATCAAAATGACGAATCGAACCTCAAATCGAAATTAATGAACTTTGAACTTTTAAATTTCCATAACTCATGCCGAAACATAGCTAACCAACCCGGAATGAACTCAAATTTTGCACACAAGTACCAAATGACATAACAAAGTAATTCCAATTCTCAGAACCACAATACGAATTCGATATCCAAAAAGTCAACTCTCGGTCAAACTTATGAACTTTCCAAACCTTCAAATTTCTAATTTTCGCCAATTTGTGCCGAAATCTTCTAGAAATATCCAAATGCAAATACGGGTATACGCCCAAGTCCAAAATCACCATCCAGGCCTAATGGAATCATAAAAACTCCAATCCGAGGCCAAATACTAAAAAGTCAAACTTGGTCAACTCTTCCAATTTAAAGCATCCTAGTTTAAATCATTCTTCCAAATCAGTTTTGAATAACCTGAAAACCAAAACCGACGATTCAAATAAGTTATAGTACATCATACGGAGCTACTCGTGCCCCAAATTACCGAGCGAAGTGCAAGTTCTCAAAACGACCGGTTGGGTTGTCACAAAGTCCCGCTCCACTTTTCATTGTGTTGTTTGAAGGGAAAATCTGACTTTAAACTCATTAAGCCCAAACTATTTACCGTTTAATACTCAAGCCCAAAGAATTTACATTTCTTTTCTATAAGGTCTAAACTATTTAACCGCCTACCCAATTTGTGCCAAAATCTTCTAGAAATATCCAAATGCAAATACGGGCATACGCCCAAGTCCAAAATCACCATCCGGGCCTAATGGAACCATCAAAACTCTAATCCAAGGTCAAATACTAAAAAGTCAAACTTGGTCAACTCTTCCAATTAAAGCATCCTAGTTGAGAATTATTCTTCCAAATCAATTCCGAATAACCTGAAAACCAAAACCGACGATTCACATAAGTCATAATATTTATACGGAGCTACTCGTGCCCCCAAACTACCGAGCAAAGTGTAAATTCTCAAAACGACCGGTCGGGTCGTTACAAAGTGCCACTCAACTTTTCCTTGTGTTGTTTGAAGGGAAAATCTGACTTTATACTCATTAAGCCCAAACTATTTACTATTTAATACTCAAGCCCAAAGAATTTACGTTTCCTTTCTATAAGGTCTAAACTATTTAATCGCCTACCCAACCCCCTTTCCCTTTTCAATTTCTCTAAACAAGTAGAGTCCCACACCCCAAACGTTCCTTTCCCCTTTCAAAAAACACTCATAGCTTAGTCTTTTTTATGGATGATTAAAATCCAACACAAACCATACATTTACCCATTTTTATATTTTTATATAAATTTTAAAAGATAAGTTTTCATAGTATGTACATGAGTTCACTCTGAAATTCTCTTTCTATATCAGTATATTCTTTTTTCTGTATTTATTTGTATTTCCGAACCCATGTGTTTTTGATCTTGAAACTCCTGAATTTGAAATTTTATTTTGAATATTTATTGTTTGATCCAATGTGGCTGCTATAAAATATTGCTTATAATACCTTCAAGTAAGCTTCCCGGATCTGAATTTTTGTGTGTATTTGAATATCCATCATTGTAGGGCTTGAACCTCTTAAATTTAAAATTTATTTTGAAGATTTCTTGTTTGATTCAAAGTGGGTGTTATTAAATAATGCTTATTGTACTTTTTGGAAGTTCATACTAAAATTTGATCGCATTTGGAACTGATTTGAGGTGATTGAGATCGAGTTTTTCAGCTGAAAATCGAAGAAAACACAGTTACACAACATTGTACTGCTATGGTATACAATATGATGTAGGAGTATATATCCATACCGCAACAGTATACTATTATAGTATATAATATACTGCAACATTATACTGTAATAATCGAAGGACACAATTCCCTAATTGTAACGACTCGACCGGTCGTTTTGAGCTCTAGCGCATCGTACAGCGGTTTGAGGCCTTTGGTAGCTTCATTTCAGGTATTATGGCTTGTTGGGGTGGTCTGAATTGAATTTCGGAGTCGATTTAGAAAGAAAATTCTCATTTCGGAAGCTTTAAGTTAGAAGAGTTGACTAAGGTTTGACTTTTGAATAAACGACCCCGAAATCGGCATTCGAAAGTCCCAATAGGTTCGTATGAAGATTTCAGACTTGGGCGTATGTCCGAATCAGATTTTTGGTGACCCGGGAGCATTTTGGTGCTTATTATGGAAAGTTAGCATTTTGGAAATATTTCATAAGTTTGGGTTGAAGTGTATTTTAATGTTATCGATGTCCGTTTGGGGTTCCAAGCGTGGGAATGACTTTGTATGGTGATTCTTGTCTTAGGAGCGTGTCCGGATGTGGATTTGGAGGTTTGTAGGTCATTTCCGATTCGTTTGGCAAAAGTTAGAAGTTGAAGGTTTTTTTGGAAGTTTGACCGGAAGTGGACTTTTTATATCGGGGTCGAATTCCGATTCTGGAAGTGGGAGTAGGTCTGTAATGCCGATTATGACGTGTGGAAAATTTAAGGTCAATCAAAATTGATTTGATAGATTTCGGCATCGAATGTAGAAGTTGGAATTTCTTAGTTTCATTAGGCTTTAATCGGGGGTGTGATTCGTGTTTTAAGCGTTGTTTGATGTGATTTGAGGCCTCGACTAAGTCTGTGTTATGTTTTGAGACTTGTTATGTTCGGACGAGGTCTCGAGGGGCTCGTGTGAGTTTCAGGGTGGTTTCAGACCATTTATAGGCCATTTTTAATTGCTGGTTTTTGGCTGCGGAAGTGTGCTATGCAATTGCAGGGAACTGGTCGCGATTTCAATAAGTAAAATGGGAGAAATTGTCCAGTGATTCGCGATCGCGCAAGACATTTCCCGATCGCGTAGAGGAAAGTTTCTGCTGCACTAACCTGACTTTGGAAGCTTGTATATCGCAATCTATAAGGAATTTGGAGATAATTCAAAAATGAAATTTGCAGCCCTTTGTGTAAGTTTTCAGAAAATTAAACTATTTGGCATTTGGAGTTTTGTACAAAAAGTTATAATTGGTATACTACATCCTATCTGATCGGGGAAGAGTTTAGAAATCGCGAAGAAGAAATTTGTGTTGCACATGGTTGACTTTGGCAGCTTATATCTCGTAATATATAAAGAAATGAGAGATGAGAAAAGAATGAAAGTTGTAGATCTTCGTGTCTAGTTTTCAAAAAGTTAAAACATTTACAATTTAGAGTTTTGTAAAAAAAGGTATGGCCATTATACTAAAGGCTGTCTGGAAGACCTGGGCACTAGTTCTTCCCGATCGCGAAGCATTTTCCGCGATCACGAAGGGAAATTTTTTGTTAATTTGCATACTGTTTGACTAGTTTCAGATTGAAAGACACCAAGTTGGGGCTTTAGAGCGAAATTGTGAAAGGAAAGTGGGCTTTAAGACGACGTAAGTCTCTTTTCTAACCTTATAAGAGGGAATTAATCCCATAGGTGAATTGAATTCATGTATGCTCTTATTTGCGGGGGTTACGTATGCACGAGGTGACGAGAGTCCGTACATAGCTACTAATTATGCTTATGTCCGGGTAGTTTTAGGTTTACACCATGCCTTGTTGATACCGTTATTTGGTTATGTTTATTAGTTGCCTTGAAAATAATTGAGGTTTAGTATGCTTATTAATTTCCATGAAAAAGTTGAAATTGAGGATTTCGAGATTTGAAAGTTTTCATTTGAATTTTGTATTTTTGAAAAGAATTGAAGAATATTAGAATAACTTGAGAAATCTATGTTCAAACCACGTCGCAAATATATTCCGCGAGCGGGGTTAATTTTCACTACTCTCATGGGACCGAGCCGTTCACCTCGGCAGGTTAATAGATGCATCTATGGTTCGTGCTGTTTGACCCTCGACAGTGCACATTTTATATTTATATGTTGGATCGGATCGTACGATCTCGACATGACTTGCGCATGATGATTCTTTGAAACTGATAATAATTGACATTGTTCCATTGACTTGAGATATAAATTGTTAAATGATGAAAATAAATTTGGAAATTTCTATTAGTAAAAGGAATTGTTTATTATTTCTGGTTGTTGAGTTTTCAGCTATATTATGTAATCAATGCTTAATTATAACATCGTTATTTTATTGTTAGCCCATAGTAAGTGTCAGAGTCGATCCCTTGTCACTACTCCTTCGAGGTTAGATGGGATACTTACTGGGTACGCATTGATTTACGTACTCATACTACACTTGCTGCATATTTTTGTGCAGATACATATATGTCTAGTGGCCTTGTAGGTATAGAGGCATGGTTAATGCGGGGACTTAGGTGACATGCATTCCATGTTACCATCCGCAGCCAACAGGGTCTCCTTCAGAGTTATTTATAGTTTTCCTGTCTAATTTGTATTCCAGACAGTTGCTGTATTTTATTTTACTCCCTAATTGATGCTCATGCACTTGTGACACCGGGTTTTGGGGATGATTATGGGTTGTTCAGTATCTTAGTTGTGAAAATATTATCACCAACTGATAAGTAGGGATGTTGACTGCTTATTTGCTCTCTTTTACTTGCGTTTTAGCTCGAAATGCTTAATGGTATCCCCAAGCACAAATGAAATGAGCTTTCTTGCAGGAATATTGGGAAACGAGTCAAAGAAGTGAAAATCAACTCAAAAAGGAGTAAAAAATTTGACAAGGACCAAAACAGGGCAAAAGTTCTTATAGTGCGGACCGCATAATACTGTGTGCGGCCGCAAACAATGCAGGAACCCTATCAAAATTAGCTTCAGAGTATGAGGACCGCATAATTTTGGTGCGGCCGCAGAAGAGAGGTTCAGAGAGTTGGAAATTTTGAGCAATTGAAGCTGTGCGAACTACACAATTATTGTGCGGCCGCAGAAGTCAGTATGCGGCCGCAGTCACTAATATGCGGACCGAAGAGGAAGAGATTCAGAGAACATTGAAGTGAAGTTGTGTGGACCGCACTATTATTGTGTGGCCGCACTCACAAATCTGCGGTCCGCAGAAGCAGGTCTAGATCCCAGCTAAGTCAAGTGTGCGACCGCACTCAGAAATATGCGGTCCGCACAACTAAATGAAGGGCGGCCGCATCCCAATTTTGTGCGACCGCAGAATACCCAGTTGACCAGTCAAGCTCAGAGTGCGGACCACACTCAAAATTATGCGCCCGGATAACCTCTGCAGACGCATTTTTGTCAGATATTTTCAGTTTGGTATAAATAGGACTTTTTATCATTTTTAGGTTAAGTTTAGTTTTAGAGGAGCAACTGAGCCATTTTTCTTTACTGCTTTAAGTAATTTTGTGCTAGATTTGTCTCCAAACATTATATTTTCATCCCATAATTAATTATTATGAATTCTATCTTTATTTCTTCTTTAATTTCTATATTTTTCATGAGTAGCTAAATTCTAGCTAGGGTTGTGACCCAACCCTAGTGTGGGTATTTAATGGACATTTGAATTAGGGCTTGTTTGTGATTAGGTAAGTGATATTTAGTCTAGTTCTTGCTAGAATTCAAGAATTAATGGTTGCAAACATTGATTCATGCCTAATTGACTTAGTCTCTACTTGAGAAAGAGAGACTAAGTCTAGGAAAACTTGGCTAACAAGAAATTGGGGTGAACTCAAGAAATTGATAAATCCAATTAAAGGGTTGAATCTAGAGAAAGTAAGACCCAATTTGAGCATTTATCACTTGTTTTGTGCAATACTCATTTGGACTTGAGAAAGTCAAATTGGGCAAAATCACTCAAACTACTGAGAGGTATAGAGTGAGTATTTGAGAGTTATTGCTATATTAAACCCCCCACCAATCAAACTTGCCCTAGAGTTTACAACCCATTAGGTAATCATCTAGGTGGAAGTCACGACCCTAAATCCTTTTATCATTTGAAAAACAACAAACTAAAAATATTGTCTCTTAGTTTTCTAATTGCAAACAATAGAACAAATTAGAAGTAGAACAACAATCAAGAATGTGGAACAGTAATTTAGGACAAATCATACAATCAAACTAGATATACACCTAATCCTTATTCTAACTCCCTGTGGATTCGATCCTGACCTTCGTTGGGTTTATTATTGTATTGACCGCCTCACTACCTAATTGTGGTATGGGTTTGGCCGAGATCACCTACTCTGTAAATTTTTATCTCTTATTATTTAATTGAAGGGAAAAATATTATGATTTCAAAAATACTAAAATGAGTAATCAAGTTAATTAGTTATCGTTGGCTTGCTCAACAGCGGTATTAGGCGCCATCACGACCTTTAATGGATTTGGATCGTGACTCTAATAGTATACCACTAAGATATACAATATACTGTAGGAGTATATAGCTATACTGCAACAGTAATAATATGTAATATACTACAACGATACACTGTAATAGTATACAATATTCCATAGTAGTTTACTTCGATCGCTCTTTGTTGAATCATCTAGGTGCTATTTTGCAAAGATGAACTCATGGTTATAGTAACATTATATTGTTATATTATACAATATAATATAATAATATACCGTAATAAATAGGTAATTTTTAATTTTTATAATTTTTTCAACTAGGTCTTTGCAATTTTATTAAATGAATGTTTTGATGGGTTTTCATGAAAATAAAATTTATTGTGTAAGAAGAAGTTGTCGGAAGACATAAAATAGTAATATGGAAAAAAAAGGAAATTAAAAAAAGTTCAAAATTAGAAAAGGAACGCGAAATTAAAAAAAATAAATAAAAAACAAAGAAAAATAAAAATAAAAAATAAAAAGAAACGAGCCAAATTGAGTATAATACCAGATTATAGTGAATAAATAATAATATGATTCTGGAAAAAATATATGAACAGAAAAGAAGAAAGAAATAAAAATGAGAAAATATAAAGGAGAAAATAAAAGGAAAAAAGCAAAGAAATAAAAAAGAAATTAAGAAAAAAAAAGAAACTATTACCCACAAAAGATGCAATAAGTAGGAAGGGTAAATAGTTTGGTGGGTAAAAAAATTAATGGGTAGGCAAGAGTAATTACTTTAGTTTTTGTGGTTAAAACTATAAAATTCCCTTGCTTGAAAGCATCATCCGTGTTGATGCCACAACACTCGGATATAGGGTTGTGCATTGATCAGATCAGATCAGATTTAGCACATCTGAAATTGTAAATTCGAATTTTGAATTTATAAAATGCAATACGAATCTAATCCGAATTAAATTGGATCGGATCGGATTTTAAAGTTTGGATCGGGTAAATATTTCGTATTTTCAGATCGGATTATACGCCATGCTAAGACTACTAATGGTCTAATCGGGTACTCCACTTTTTAAGGCGAATACTATTCGCCATTCTATTAAATTGAAAGGCAACAAATGTCTTTCTTGGCACTAGACAACAAAAAATTTATAGCAAAATAAAATAAATTGAATCCAAACAAATGTCTAATAAGGGAGAGGCATCGTTGTCCGTCGATAGGAAGGGAAGAGTGAGAATGAGAGACAAAAAGGTAAGACTTAAGAGAAGCGGCCAACGCAATATGAGAGGCGAATAAAATGAGAACACTTAACCCTAAAATATAAGTCTGACATTTATATATGTCCATATAATTCAGATTACAAATCGGATTACATTAAAATTATGCCAATCTGAATACGATCCGAATATCTGAACTTTTAAAAAGCCTAACTCATATCCGATTCGAAAATTCAAAATTCGAATAGAGTGGATCAGTTCGGATTCGCGGATAATCTGATCCAAATGCACAGCCCTATCCGGATCACTTTCACAAGAACTTTCTTTGGATTTTAAATCTCAATGTGTGAAGCAAAATCTAAAGCTTCCTTTGGCTTTGTTATTATTCCGACTTGTAAAGAGTAATTTTTATTCTTGGGAGGAACGTTTGGCTTTTAATTAGTTTTTGGTACCTTTGGATTACAAAATAATAATAATAATAGTAATAATAATAATAATAATAATAATAATGATGATAATAATAATGTATATGGGTGAAATCGAGCTCATGGTGGATCCCCGCCTCCGACAAAATAAGCCAGGCTCGAGACATGGTGGCAAGGGTCTGAAATTGAGCCAAAAGTCCCACCGGGCCAGAATTGGAGGGCATGACGCCTGCCCCTCGAGAATATCGAGACCATGGTTCGGGATCGGTCCTAACTTCGAAAAACTTCGAAGAACATTGTTAGAAAATCAAGCATAGCCAACAGAAAGCCGAAATATCCGTAACCGACCGAATATTATGGCGGGGATCTCGTCACGTATCGATAAGGAATCGACAATCAGTAAATTAGAAGATTTTTTTACTTTTTATTGAGTTGTACCTAAATTAGGGCTCCCTTCCTATATAAATGGGGTCTGATAACTCATGAAGTACATTGTAACACACGCTCAAAAGCAATATATTATTATTTTCTCTGTCTCTAGCTCTTGCTCTTTTTCATCTTTACCGGTCGTGGTGAGTCCGGCTCGAGGGTGACTATTTCACTAAGGCTAAAACTATCCAACTCGTGTGGTTTGAATTTATTTTATCTTTGTTTCTTCAATAGTAACTTAATTTATCGCTTTGTATCAATTTAATTCGCGTATCCTTAAAAACACTTACAACTTTATTTGTTATCCGATTTCAAGGGTAAACAGTTTGGCGCCCACCGTAGGGCGAAGGATAATAGCGGCAATTTGATACAAATTCCCATAACACACCCTGTTTTACACTTGTTCTTTGAAGTGTCTTTGATACCAAGTTAAAATCAAAATATCAAACCCCTAGTCTGCCCCTCTAAACATGGACGCCGAGTATAGCCACCATGGAAAGAACAACAATGTATCACCCGGTAATGAGGTGCCCCTAGTCGATCTTGGCAGAATTCCGGTCGTGGTCGACGTCATTTCGCTGCCATCAATACAAATTTGCCTACTGATCCTGGGAATAGCGTGCACATGGAAGTTCGATAGATTGCCCAGAATACACACAACGGTGAAAACGATGGGATCTTTGCTGATGATATTCGAAATTATGTTACAGGCTCAACAGGCAGCGATAGACCAATTACAGAACCAAAGCCGAGCGCCGAGCAGGGTTAAGCCTGAGCCATCTCGGGAAGTCATCCGTAGGAACGACCGATCACGGAAAGGCCGAATAAAAATGAATCAGGGACCAACCCCTGAGATCATAAAGATGCTCGAAGAACTGACAAAACAAATAGAATCGGGGGAGAAAAAAATTGAAGCCAACGACAAAAAGGTGGAAACCTACAATTCCAGGGTCGACCAAATCCCTAGAGTGCCTCCAATATTTAAGGGCTTAAATTATAAAAAGTTTGTTCAAAAACTTTTTTCTCCGGGCGCATCTCCGAAGCCGACCCTAAAGAAGTTCTGCATGCCCAAGATTCCCAAGTACAACAGAATGACCGACCCAAATGAGCATGTGACCTCTTACACATGTGCTATCAAAGGGAACGACTTGGAGGATGATGAGATCGAGTCCGTCTTGCTAAAATTTTTTGGGGAAACTCTGTCCAAAGGAGAATTGATATGGTATCACAACCTACCTCCTAATTATATTGACTCGTTTGATATGCTTGCAGATTCCTTTGTAAAAGCACACACCGGGGCTATCAAAGGTCGAGACCAGGAGGTCAGACCTTTTCAAAGTGAAGCAGAGGGATAATGAACTTCTTAGGGAATTCGTATCCCGATTTCAGATGGAACAGATGGACTCGCCTCCGAGCACAGATGATTGGGCCATTTAAGCCTTCACCTAGGGAGTCAAAGCTCGAAGCTCATTGGCTTCACGACAGTTGAAAAAAAATCTCGTGGAGTATCCGGTTGTCACTTGGGCCGACATGCATAATCAGTATCAATCAAAAATCAGGGTCGAAGACAGTCAACTCGGGGCCCCTTCTAGGTCCATTTACCCCTGTTAGATCTGTTGACAGAGTCAGAAGAGACGTTGATCATGAACCGAGGTCGAATAGGGATCAGTATCATCCATAAAATGAAGACCGAAGAGGTAGTGGATCTGGGAGAAACCCCGTGAAAAGTAATAGAAGGAGTGATCGAGATCACAATAATCGGGGACTCATGAGAAAAAACAGTTTCGACAGACCCATCACGCCTAAGGAGGCGCTAAGGCTATCGGAGTACAACTTGACACTGTCTCCATTGTATCTGCCATTAGAAGCATCAAAGACACCAAATGGCCTTGACCTCTACACTCTGATCAAGACCAAAGGGATCCTAACCTAATGTGCAAATATCATGGCACTCATAGTCACAAAACAGAAGATTGCCGCCAATTAAGAGAGGAAGTAGCCCAGCTATTCAACAACGGGCACCTCCGAGAGTTCTTGAGCGATTGAGCAAAGAAACATTTTAGGAACAGAGATTCTAGTAAACAGATCAAACAAGAGGAACCTCAGCACGTCATTAATATGATCATCGGTGGGGTCAATGTTCCCCACGGGCCGATGCTGAAGAACACCAAAGTATCCATCACAAGGTACCCTCGACTCTGTACTAGGTGTTGAAGTTCCCAATGCTGGGAGGAATACAAACAGTTTACAAAGAACAACCGACCATGAAAGAGATGTTCGCGGTCGATGAGGTGGTCCCCGTATCCACATTTTGCTACACCCAAGGATCTGGGTACGGTCACCAAGGGAGAAAAAAATTGTAACTACTGACACTGACTCTGTCCCAACCAGAGAAGAAGGACACGGGTGAGGACGACGACTACGGGGTTCCCAGATCATTCATAGCTCCCGATGATTCCAACGCTACAAAATTAGTGGCCGAGGAGCTGGATCAAGTCGTACTGATCAAGAACTTACCCGATCAAAAGGTATACCTTGTCACAGGGTTGAGTCTCGAGCTCAGGAAAAAACTCATTCAATTCCTTATAGCTAACGTAGATTGTTTTGCTTGGTCCCACCTTGATATGACAGGGATCCCACCGGAAATAACCACTCACAAGTTAAGCTTGGACCTAAAGTTTCACCCGATAAAGTAGAAGAGTAGACCCCAGTCCAAGGTCAAGCATGCGTTCATCAAGGACGATGTATCTAAACTCCTTAAAATAGGGTCCATCCGGGAGGTTAAATACCGGACTAGTTAGCGATGTAGTAGTAGTCCCTAAAAAGGGAAACAAATTAAGAATGTGTAGGCTATAAAGACTTGAATAAAGCGTGTTTCAAGGACTCTTTCCCTTTTCCTAATATTTATTTCATGATCGATGCAACAACCGACCACGAGATTCTCAGTTTCCTCGATGCTTATTTCGGCTACAATGAAATTCGGATGGACCCGGGTGATCAGGAAAAACTTCCTTCATCACCAAGTAGGACACCTACTGCTATAACGTGATTCCATTTGGACTAAAAAATGTCGGTTCCACTTACCAACACCTAGTAAATCGGATGTTCGAAGAACTGATGAGTAGGGATTTTGACTACTTATATGCACCCTTTTACTTTCGTATTAGCTCAAAAATGATTAAAGGTATTCCCGAAAACTGATATAATGTTCTTACTTGTAGGAGTATTGGAAAATGAGCCAAAACGATGAAATTCAACTCAAGAAGGAGTATTTTTGGAAAAGGACTAAAACCAAGTAAAAACGAGCAAAGTGCGGACCGCACAATATTGAGTGCGGCCACAGACTATGAAGGACCTCATATAGAATTCTTTTGCAAAGTGTGGACCGCACAACTATTGTGCGGCCGTAGAAGATGAGGTTCAGAGAGATGGAGTTCTGGATCCATGAAGAAGTGCGGACCGCACTATTTGTTATACCCTGCAATATTACGTCGATATTTCATCTCGCAATATTAAATTTCGACAATGTTGCACCCTGTAGTATTGTACGTTGAATTTGTCATAAGGTAAGTCCAAAGAAAATATTATTTGGAGATTATAAGCATTATGCTATTTCAAACAAGTTATGAGTAAATTCGTAAAGGTGGGAGGGGAAGCAAGTCAAAGAAAATGAATTTTCGTTGAAGGTTGTCGATTTGGGAAAAAATACGGGCCGAGCGATAATACCTGATACTTATGGACTAGTACCAAAGAAGGTACCATATGACTATGATAGTAAGAGGTATAAAATGTATTTAAAAGAAGTAGAATTTTAGGTAATTTGAGACAATTCTTAATTATGCGGGTAAGTGGTTAATTACCGGGTAATGAAACATTACCTAATTACCTAATAAGTGAATAAAGATTACATTACCCCCCTCCATCCCCACGTGGAAGTAAGCCACACCCTAAGTAAATGACTAAGATTCAATTCTTATTAGGTGGCATATGGTTACACCTTTAATAAATTTTCCAAGACTTTCCATTATCAAGGAGATTCCAATTAAAGTGGGGGAAAGATGTTATCATTCCGATAACTCTTCAAAAATTCATTCTCAAAGACATTTTCAATTAGATGCAAAATCATTCTTAATATTCTCAACATCAAGGCATTACAATTAGAAGGGAGAAAACATTAGCAATTCTTCTTAACCAAACGATTCCAACAAGATTTAGCAATGTAAAATTTGCGGTTCTAAGGGAGTACGGTGTAATATTTTTCAAGAACATCATACAGACTTTTCCCTACTCCAGGCGTGTTAAGGCTAAGCCCTTCTTTCATTTTGGCATGATCTCGTAATTACACAAGTTTGATAATGAGGCATAAAGAAAAATTCATGTTCCGGAATATACGTATTTTTCCTAGTCTTCTAAGTACAATATGCCTACCAGTAATTACGATCTCCGCCTAGAACTGGAAGGTCACATGACGATCACTTATAGGGTATTAAATTTCTATGTGAGTACTTGGCAACCCTATACTTTACATATAGATAAAGATTCATATAATAGTCAAATAACTTGTTGGAAACCAAGAGAATAAAAGAACAAAGATCTTGACAGTATGTGCCATGCAATTGAATATTTCCTTTTTTCAGTCAAGAGAGCAGAGAGTCTATATGTATAATATTACAATATTTTCATTACCATCAATCTATAATCGATGGGTAGTCCCCTATTGGGCAATCTGTTATAAGATGGTAAGTTATATACTGAGCCTACTGTGGCCGAGCGCCTATGAGCGAGCCCAGTTGGTCGAGATACAGAGCCTAGTACGGTGTATATATATATATATACATATATATACCGAGCTTTATAGGGCCAGACATCTATTTTACTTACTATATTGAGAGAGTTGAGTCAGTATCAGCAAGTAAGCATATCTTCAGATTATCTTTGACTTCCAGCTACTTGCAGTTATTATATTATCAGTTTAGTTTCAGCTTTCAGTATATTGCCTTACATACTCGGTACATTATTTTGTACTGACGTCCCTTTTTTGGGGCTCTGCATTTCATGCATGCAGGTTCAGACAGACAGACGGGTAGGCATCCTCATTAAGTGTTGCCCGAGTTCAGCTTGATCGCTAAGCTCCATGCCTTTTGGAGTTGCCGGGTCTAGAGATTTATGTACATCTTATATATATATATGAGTAGAGTGTGGCCCTGTTCCGATCACAGTCTATCCATCAGTATAGGCTTGTAGACTTATCATGTCAGTTAGTGTAGTATGTTGGGATTGTAGGACTTTTATGTATATTTTGTTGGTTTGCTAACTGTAGTAGTTATGACGGCCTTATCGACCCAACTTTATATTAATGCTTAGTCAGCATTCGCAATTGTCTTGCAATGTGTCCCATGGCCAAAGTATGACATTATATGTTCAGAGTCCCTTAGTCGCAAGTTGGTACGCAAGGATAGGTGAGGCACCAAGTGCCGGTCTCTCCCCCATGTTCGGGGCGTGACAAAGTGGTATCGTAATAGTTCTGTTCTACGTAATCTACAAGCATTATCTAGTAAAGTCTTGTTTATGGGTGTGTCGTGCACCACATTTATAAGCAGGAGGCTGCAGGGCATTTAGGACTGTCACTCTTTCTTCTTACTCTAGATCGTGTGAAAGAGCTCAATTATAAGAATTCAAACTTCTAACTTTAATTTGTAATAAAACGATACCTACACCCAGAAAGACAGTTGGTAAGAGATTGAATGTGGCTATGAAAGAGTTGCGTCAGAGGAACTCGATTTTGCATCATGCTTATGATGAGTAAATATAAGGTCTCCAGCAGAATATGTGGATACTAAGATATGTAAGCTTCCTGATAAGGATCTTTAAACCAGGAATATCTATCCACTCTTAGGGTAAAAAGGAATAAGAGAATCTAAAATTAGACATAAGTTCCAGCAAGTAAGAGAAGCAAGGTGAAAAAGGGTACGAGGTACCCAGTTAATGAAAATTATCGGTATTTTCAACTCAGTCAGAGAGATATAAGCATTTTGAGTTACCTTCAATAGTAACAGAGGTATGTAAAATTGGTCACACCCATTCCAGTTATGCCCCATAGGGGTCAACAAAAGTAGTATAAGAGAAGGACGAGATATCAGGATCTGGCTGGGGTTAGAGTAACCCAAAATGATGGATGGATTTTTTTTTGGAGTTAGTTGATATTTTCGAAGGATATTATAAAGGTTCTAATAGATCTCCTTGTGAGACACCCATATGGTGCAAACTAAAATATTAAAGCTAGATATGAGTACTACAAAGAGGAACTGGAAACCTTGACGGGATAAATATTACCTTAGTGTGGCTTGCGTCCCTAGTAGAGCGAGAACTTTAAGCAACCCGAAGATCCATTGGATGGAGCAAATGGGAGATAAAAGCGAAATAATGTCTTGATTTGAGTCTTTCGAATAAAGTGATAAGTCAAAAATGTTAGCGGGAAATAAGAAAAGAGTTAATGAAGCATTATGAGTAAGATATGATAAATGGATGACAACAGTAGATCAAAAGATGACAGTATTACAGAATCTATAGTCAAGTGAAGGAAGAGACGGGAGGTGACAGGCCTTAGGACAAAAAAAGAGTATAGGCCATACAATCATGTCCTCATTTCGAGAAATAAGTTCGCAACTCTAACGCGATTACCAAAAAGGAAAAGTTAGACCCCAGAGTAATAGAACCAGTATGGATTGGTGAACAGGATAAACTAAACATGAATTAGGAACTGAGTGATTTGATAATCGTCAGCATAATGAGAATTTCGTATTGCATTCCGGCAACAATAGAATGGACAACAGATGGAGATCCATGATGAATTCAAATAATGGTCATTCAGGGAGACGTCCCTAAAGCAAGCGATATGAGCAAAATTAAGCTTAAGGGACTGTATGTGCCAGTTACACCAAGTGTCACCATCACGAGTGAGGAATTTTGTTATCCTTGTTACAGAAGGATTACCGCAAGGCGAGTAAGGGTCATCGATGATGTGAAAAGATGCCAAAAATGAGTAAGGGATGAGATTGTATTTATTCAAATCCTATAGGTATGCTATGATTCCAACTTATGCAAACATGATNTTTAATGATAAAATACACGTCGTATGTGCCTAATGGGGGTTATTTTATGTGTAGGTGAATTGGAAATGGAGACGGGGCTAAACGGATGCAAATACGTCGAAAAATACGCGAAAGGGGACACCCGGGCGATAGCCGGGCGTTAGAGCCAAACAGCCTGACCCAGCCTGGCCTTACCCAGGCGTTAGAGCCCTAACGTCAAGGGGTGCCTGGCGTTACCCAGGCCTTAGAGCCCTAACGCCAGGGGGTGCCTGGCGTTACCC
>ML340718.1:0-23708 GCA_005239505.1 Nicotiana paniculata | reverse complement strand
GATGGGAGATGAAGGCATCCGATTAACCAAATAACAAGCTGTGAGAACTGTATCGCCCCAAAAACGCAGCGGAACATGAGATTCAATGAGAAGTGTACGAGCAGTCTCAATGATGTGCCTATTCTTTCACTCTGCAACCCCATTTTGTTGAGCGGTATAAGGACAAGATGTCTGATGAATTATTCCTTGAGAGGTCATAAACTGCTGAAATTGAGAGGATAAATATTCTAAGGAATTATCACTGCGAAAAGTGTGAATAGAAACACCAAATTGATTTTTAATTTCAGCACAAAAATTCTGGAATATAGAAAACAACTCAGAACGATCTTTCATTAAGAAAATCCAAGTACATCTTGAATGATCATCAATGAAACTAACAAAATAACGAAATCCCAAGGTTGAACTGACTCTACTCGGACCCCATATATCAGAATGAACTAAAGAAAAAACAGACTCCGCATGACTCTCAATACTACGAGGAAAGGAGGCTCGAGTATGTTTCCCGAGCTAACATGACTCACACTCTAATGTAGATAAACTAGACAAACTAGGCACCATCTTCTGAAGCTTGGATAAGTTTGGATGTCCTAAACGTCTGTGAATTAGGTCTGGAGGATCTGTAACTAGACATGCCTTGGAGGAATTGAGTGAGTTAAGGTAGTAAAGGCTTTCTGATTCAAGTCCTGTTCCAATCGTCTGTCCCGTACTGCGGTCCTGCATGATAAAAGAATCATCAATAAAATATATACCACAATGGAGGGCACGAGTCAAATGACTAACAGATTCAAGATTAAAAGGACAGCCAGGGACATAAAGAACGGAATCTAGAGTGACAGAGGGTAGAGGATTCGCTTGTCCAACTCCTTTTGCTTTAGTTTGAGACCCATTGGCTAAAGTAAAAGCGGGAAGAGATTGTGAATATGCAATATTTGACAAAAGTGATTTATTACCAGAGATATGATCAGAAGCGGCTGAGTCCACAACCCATTGTCCAAGAGTACTAGACATGGAAACACAAGCAAAAGAATTACCAGCAACAGAAGTATCAGTCTGAGCAACAGAAGCAACTTGTGGAGATGTATGCTTGCTTGCTAGGTACTGAAGGAACTCATTATACTCCCCTTCAGATAAAGAAAGTCTCTGGTTATCTGTAGTCTCGGTCTGAGCAACATAAGCATTTTTGGGTGAACAACCATGTAAAGAATAGCACAAGTCACGAGTGTGTCAAAGTTTATGACAATAAGAGCACTTGGGTCGGGGCCTTCCGAAAAGACCTCCTCCTCGTCTATTTTCCATAGGTTGAGATGCCCGATTGTCCACTGACTGGTATACGAGAACAGATGAGTCAAGTGTCTGTGATGAGCTTACTAGGTGACTTGGTGCTACATCAAGGCGAAGTAATCGAGAGAATAATTCATCAACTGTGGGGACAGTCGGACTAGCCAAAATCTGATCGCGTACTGAGTCAAGATCATTAGGAAGTCCAGCAAGAGTAAGAACTAGAAACATCTTTTGTCGCTGCTCTTGTTGCTTCTCAATACTAGCAGAAACTGGCATCAACTTCTCAAATTCCTCCATGACTGCCTGTACTTGTCCCAAGTAAGTAGACATATCTAATTCATGTTTCTTTAAATTTTTCATCCGCGATATCACATCATAGAAACGATATATGTCATTAGTGTATAAAGTAAGAGCCTTTTCCCAAACCAAATAACATATCTGCAATGGACGAAACAAAGGCATCAACTTGGAATCAATAGATTTCCACAGAATACTACATAATTGAGCATCGATCTTCTCCCAGTGTTCTGTGGCCTTTTCATCTCCTTCGCTAGACTTCTGAATTAGATGATCTTGAACACCTTGACCTTTACACCACAGCTCGACAGATGAAGCCCAAGCTAAATAGTTTGAACCTCCCATTAAAGGTTCTGAGGTAATCATAATACCGGAACTGCCAGAGCCCTGATTTTTTAGACCCGAAAACATCAACTCCAAAAGACATTGTTGAAGTGAAGAGAGGTCTATAAAAGTACAGCAAATAACACAAAAAATCTGGACACTTGTGCCAGAAAAATCAGAGACAGTCGCCGAAATCTGGTGTTTCTGTCGCCGGAAAATAAAAAATAAATCGTCGGATTTGGGTGAAACCTGGATGGGTAGGCTCAAAAATACCTCAAGAACACGCTGTCTGAAAAACAAAATTCGAAATCTGGCCGGAAAAAGGGTNATCCAGGATTTGATGGGCGAGTAGGCTGTCCTCAAGAAGCGTGGCCAAAAAATGGCCGGAGAAGGTCGCACGCGCCGGTGCATGAGTGTCACGCGCTCGACGGAAAAAACTGCTGGTGGCGCGTGAAGGATTTTCTGGAGGAGATTTTTTCTAGGGTTGGTCGTCGGAGGCCGATCTACTAAGTGGTGGTGTTGGTTTTTTTTCCACAACACTGATAAAAAGTGACTTTTTTTTACTGCGGCAGACCTAGGTTGATTGATTTCTCTTCCCGGAGTCGCTGGAATTGATGCACAGTGATAAATCTCTCACGATAGCTCTGATACAATGTGAGAAAGCACGGGAAAAAATAATATATTATTCACTCCATACAATGATACAATGAGTCCTATATATAGATAATATATGTCCTACTCCCAATACATATAGGATTAAGGTTAAGGTTATTTACTCCCATTTGACTACTAAACAAACATCTATGATTTGGATGCCTTCTTTTTTTTGTTCATTTAATTTGATGTTATTATGCGTTGAACTTGGAATTTTTTTCAGTATAAACGATGAGACTATTGATCGGATCACTCCTTCTCCTTCCCCATTTTATTCCCCACCCCATACCCCCAACACCCCACTCACCTAACCCTACCCCACCCCTACCCACCCCTACCCCTTCTCTCCAAAAAAGCTTTTCTAAATCAAATTTTAGTTTTTTTCGTCACCACCACACTACTGCCCCTCCCCCACCTTCACAATTTTACAAGTTCCAAAGTTATGAGTTCGAAGGTTTATGTGTTTGGATGTTTACGGGTTTAAAAATTATAAAGTTTATGGGATCGAAATTTTATAATTTCGAAAGTTTAGCGGTTCGGAAATTTATGAAATTTGTGGGTTCGGAAGGCTGTCGGTTCGAAAGTTTATGGCTTCATGTTTATTGTATCTAAATTATTTATGAATACACTTGAGAAGCTATTTTCCTTAATTTACGTACCAAAAACCGAAAAATAAACAAAATTACTACTTGTTTTTCAAAAAAATATTTTCCAAAAAAAACATTTTCCGTTATACCAAACAACAACTTCTAATAGATGAAACTCGTTTTTGTATACTTATTTTGTTTCTGTTCTTCTTTTTATCCCATTAATTTAATGTTAAGCTAACTTTGTGAAAGTAATTAAGGGTAGATGGTTGCCAGCTGATTTTATTGCTTAACAAGGAACGAGTAGACAGCTATTTGGCATCTTAAACACTTGTCAAGTAGTGGAAGTTATCTCTATCGTTAGAATCTGGGGAGATTTGGTAGTTGGATTTGGAAGGATGGGACTTGGTCTCCCCATTTCCATTTCTTGAGATTTTAGAGCCTTCAAAATTCAAACTACTTTTCCAATTTTTGAGATGGGGATAAACTCGTAAATAATAAGAAAAGAGAATTTTTTGTTTCTCACCCGGTGTTCGGTATCCGCATTGGAGATATACTATATCCTGATTCGTGCCGCGTAGTGCCTCATTCTGAAGGAAGCGCTCTCTGTCAAGAACTTTTTCATACTTAGGTCGAACTCGAGACCTCTGGTTAAGCAAATAGTAGTCTCATCCACTGCATCACATCCTTTGGTGGTAGATATGACAGTTCATAAAAACCCGAAAAATCGAATCAAACCGACCAAAAACACCGATACTTTTTAGGTTTGGTTTGGTTTTGATTTTAAATTTTAAAAACTGATCAAATTTGGTTTGATTTTGGTTTTATTAAAAAAAATCAAAAAAAAAATAAAAATCGAACCAAACCGACTATAAAAGTAGCTATTTAAATTTATTATTACACCTATATATATGTGTATTTTTATATAAAGTTTCTAAATTTTTATGGTACATATTAGTCATTTGCATTTTTAGTCTAGTTCTTTGCTATTAGAATAATCTAGTTCTTTGTCTTCTAGTTTGATTGGTAGTTTTCTTTTGCTTAGTACAAGAATTTATTTTATGTTAAAATAATCGATTTTTAATTGAGTACTTAAATTATTCATCACTAGTTGAGTCATTTATCATCAATATATCCTGGTAAATAATAAATTTCTCAAAGAGCAATTGATTTGATGGTGTTACGTTGAAAATGTAGTTGTCGGAGTATACATTTCGTAGTGTATGTCTCATATTTAAGAAAAACCTGATAAATAACCGAAAAATCGACAAAACCCGAATTGATAAAAACTCAACTTAATTGGTTTGATTTAGTTCCAATATTCGAAAAACCGACTTACTTGCTTTGATTTCTTTTTAGGAAAAAACCGAACGATAAACACCCTCAGTGGTAGAAAAGAGAAGGTAACTTCAGGTACTTTCACTATTTGATTAATGGATAAAAATATATGGCAGTGCGAAAAAAAAAATTGCTCTATCACTACGGTATAACTTGTAAAATCATTTCTCAAATTCATTCTCAGAAACTAATAGTCAATGATTGAACCAAAAGCAAAATCAAAGGCCGCTTCTTTGGGGGAAAAAAAAATAACTTATCCAAATATCAAAACCACAACCCCTTGATAATCAATATGTGTTTTTCTAAAATCCAATAAAAATATTTTTCAGGAGCTCAACAACAACTTAAAAGGCAGTATAATTTTAACGGCTCTAGACCTAGAATTTTGTAGTTATCTATTGTCCTATCTCCAAACTGGCTAAATTTGTAAAATTTTACTTGTTAAAGTAGAATAGTGAGATTTCACAGATACTGAAGATGAGCACTGAATATACGGCTGACATGAGTACAACCAGAAAACTATGAATACAAATTACAAAGCAAAAATACAACACATAAAAATCACCAAATCCAGTGGCCTAGCTTAGACAAAAAAACACCAGCTGGCCTGTTTGGATCCTACCTATAAAAGCTTAAAGGAAAAAAAAAACAACTAAAATAACAAGATTTTCCCAATAAATCTAAGGACTAACCATGCAATTACCAAAAACTCATTGCTTTGGCCTGTCCCCTAATCCTACTGACAAACATCTATAAACAAAGAATTACATTATCCCAATTTCTAAATTTTGACTAAATTATAGCAGAGAAGCCCAATCAATCTCATGAGATGGATGCTTCTGCAACATGAAATTCTCCGAACACATGTCCCAAATAGAATCCTCCTCGACAAACTCCGTGAACGTTAAATCAGAAATGGGTGACGACCCGCCCGATCCGAAAACCGACCCGGAACCCGATTTATCACTCTCTGACCCAACTTCTGCCGTCTTGCTTTCCTCTTTCTTGGAAGACACTTTCCTCTTCTTTTTAGCGTCAATGCTCTTCCCTTGAGCTAAGTCTTGACAAATGGCTTGTAGCTTAGCATCCACGGAGGAGTGAAGCGGCTTGTACTCGCCGAATTCGCCACCAATTAACGAGCCGTTGTGGCGGAGGTGGGGGAAATTCAAACGAGCAAAGTCGCCCCTGAGTTTATAGGCTGCCTTGTCATAAGCCAAGGCGGCCTCCTCAGCAGTGCCAAAGGTACCAAGCCAAAGCCGGGTCCGGTTCTTGGGCAATCGGATCTCTGCCACCCATTTTCCCCAATGGCGTTGTCTAACACCACGGTAAAGCTTTGGGGGTTTGGGTGGCGAGCCCGATTGCTTCATCGAAACCGGCTTTGGGCTCAAAAGAGAAGCATGATGGTTATGCTGATGTGACAAAGAATCTTGGAAAGTGACAGCTGATGACATTATTTGTTGCTGTTGGTAGTTGTTTTGGAGGTAGATTTGAGCTTGGGTCTGGTGAACCTGAGCTTGTGTTAATTGATCCAAACCAATTGAACCCGGTTGCTCCATTTCGAAACACGAAAAACCTTGTGAAAAAGTAGGGTTTATGGTCGTAGAAGTGGAGCAACCATCATAGCTAATATTGGGCTGAGATATTAAAGAAAATGAATCATAGGGATATGAAGTAGAAGTAGAAGTAGAAGTAATGGTAGTAATAGGAAAAGATTGAGAATTTGTAGAGGGAAAAGAGAAAGAAGAAGGAGGATAATTGATAGGAGAAGCACTTTTGATAAAAGGTGCAAGTGCTTCCATCAGCTCACCACCACCCTGCAAAGAGTTTGATGAGTTAAGATCTAAAAGTGTACTAGTCCAAAAATCCATTGTAGCTGCCATGCCTAAATCTTCACACAAATTTAATTAAAAAAAAACAACAACCTGTTTCTTATCAAATAAAAGAACAGGTGATTGATTACCAAAAAAATAATAACTAACAAATAGTGAAAATATAATCAAATAAGTGGATTCAAAGAGGGTCTTCAAATAACAACCCCTTTTTTTTTCCGGTGGTTAAGAAAAAATCAACCTCAGAAGGGACAACTAATAAGCCCTCTAAGCTGATTTTTGGTGAAAATAGATATAAAATAAATAAAGAATGAACTCTACAAATTCACTGAAAATCTTGAATCTCGTTTCTGAAAACACCTAGCTTTTAAGAAAAATTCCTTTTAAGTTTGCATTTTCTTCAATTTTTTTACAAATTCAAAAAACCTCAAAAACACAAACCCATAAAACCTTCTTGGAAAAGACAGATTGTTTACAGAAAGGGATTAAAGAAACGGGGGATGATACAGAAGGGGGAAAGAAAACAAAAACAAAGATTACACTAACGAAAACTGAATTTTTTTGAAGAAATTAATTTTGTGTTTATGTGTAGTGTGTGCAAGGTGTGAGAAATAGATGTGTATATCTCTCTCTCTCTCTCAGCCTCGCTCTTTTTAATTTTGTGGCCTTTATCTTCTCATATGTCTCCTTTTATAGCCTTTTCGCCCCTTGTTTTTACACCTTTAACCATCCTCATTTCTCACGCTCTCCTTCTGCGTTTAATTCTTTTCTATCTACCGGCCTTTGCTTAGGTAAGGATTCATCAAACTAGGACTCAGAGCCAATAAAATAATGACATTTGGAAAGTCTACTGACACCTGTCATTTGCTAACTTACACCTGTCAATTTTCATTCATCTCTCTCGATGATTCTATGGAGCGTTTATTGACCAAAGATAAGTTCACACTTAGCGGCCGTTAATTCTGTTTGTCTTTTCTTATTCTTTTGTTTCATTGAATTTCCATGCCAAAATTTATGGCTTTTCATTATTTAATTTTCAGAAAGTACTATTTTTGTTTTAAAATAACTTAAATTGCAATTAATTACGTCTCAATTTTAAATTATACGAATAGTACGTATGTGCATCATTTTCTTTTAAGTTTCACACTTATTTTACCGATAACAAATTTTATCCCAGTCGATTAATACTACTTAAGAAAAAAATCTTAGGGGTCGTTTGGTTCAATTGCCGAATAAACAAAGGTATCTCATGGACGAAGTATATGGGATAATTAATTCTCATTATTTGCTATAAAATTTTCGGAAACAAAGACTCTACGGGATAAAGTAAAGTCTGCGTATACACTACTCTCCTTAGACCCCTTACTTATGAGTTTTTACTAGGTTATTTTTGTTGTTGTTGTTGTTTGCTATAAAATTTATTTTG
Organism: Nicotiana paniculata; assembly: GCA_005239505.1. NCBI lineage: Eukaryota > Viridiplantae > Streptophyta > Magnoliopsida > Solanales > Solanaceae > Nicotiana > Nicotiana paniculata. Next base: position 15,972 of record ML340718.1, on the reverse strand, counting down.
TCATTAGCTAATAACCATAACAAAACATAGAATCAATGCAATCTCATATTCCATCTAGGGATCATTATCTGGGTAACCAAATGACTAGGGGCGAAGTTACAATCTATTCAAGATGGTCAACTGATCACCCTTCGTCGAAAAAATACATTGTGTATATAAATAAAATATTGAATTTTAGAGGTATATAATATATTTTGAACTCTTTGTTAGGAAGTTTTTTTACTTCTTTTAAATTTAAATATTCTTAAGAAAATTTTCGTACTTCGGCACTGCAAATGACCTGGTCCACTATGTTCTTCTACTAAATTTTTTGTTATCATCACAGGTATATGTGTGACTCACTCTGTCGCAATCATTTTTAATTTCAAGATGGAAATTGAAAATTAAAATAAACCAGTAAAAATTATCCAAACGCCAGCGAAGGATAAATATTGAACGAAAGTTGCCAAAGACAATAATTTAAAGGCTGTGTCAATGAGGTTGGAAGAAGTATGTGAATATTATATTTAGAAAAAGAGAGAAGTCAGAAATTGAAAATTTAATAGGCTAGTTACAATGTATATACATGAATTTGTGATACAATAAATAAGCAATAGTCAAATCATTTTGGAGTAAATTAATTGCAAACAATCATGGGGTCGTCACATGATAGTGTTTGAGGGCAGTGGAGGGGATTGTGGAAAATGGAAATGGTCCAATTCAAGATGCAACCATTTGGAATTTCAGCTTTTGTTTTTAGCATTGGCTTCAAATTGGTGGCACGATTGTAAGCATAATTATAAATAAATGGGGTTTGATTGAGAGTCTTTCAATGAGAGATCAACAACAACCACAAACCATATGATGTGATTATTTTTAATGAATGAAGTGATTAGAGATAATATTAACATCTTCATTAGCTCCTAACCACAAGTCTAACAAAATTAAAATACATATGTTGGTCACGATCATTACCGAATGCAAGATCTCCATAAACGACTAATGGCAAGAGTTTTCATAAGGAAGCCGTCGAAGGCATTTTCTTAGTTAGATTGAGATTTTTTGATGTTAGAAGGATCAAATTGTATATCGTCTCCACACGAAAAGAACCAAAAAACTAATTAAAAGAGTACACAAAATTTTAAATTCTTGCAAGTTGCAACAGTCAACAACTCAGCATGCGTTGGTGTACAGTATAAACTATAAAGTAAGGTTCTTGATTACGGCGGAGGTTACGGCGGAGATGAGGTGGCTGCGGCGTGCGAACGAGATTTTGTTCCACGTGGACAGCTGCGCGTGGTACAGAATCATTGATTTGCGGCGGCACTAAATGGATTCGATCCCTACGTGATTTTATGGCGCCGGAATAGTAATCGAGTTATGTATTCCCCTAGACTTTTACATATAGTTGATTTTAAGATTTCAGTTTTATAAAGATTTTAAACACATAGTGTAATTTAATATGTGACGACAGATTAATTATTTTAATTATTAAATTACATAACATCTATACAAATTTACTTACAATTGCCTATATATATATATATATATATATATATATATAAAACTTAAACTCTTATTTAAAAGTGTATATCTATATTACCAATTCGTCCATGACTGATACAAAGAAATATTGGATGTAGTAGTAGGTCACATTCATTAATGTAAAATCCTGAATATGATTTAATTATAATATTGTCATTATTGAGTTATAGTGGACAAAATTTAAACTTTTTTTGACTTTTTTTGTGTGTGTCTTTTTGGTTTGTTGTAGTTTTGGTTTTTCGAGTGTGCAGCTGAAAACCGGAGTTGAACTGTGGTTAAGTTAGGGTTGTCCCTTAAACTAAAAATAGCCAATGAATATATAATATATGTATAATTTATGTATATATGTACATAATTGTGCATAATTAATGTATAATCTATGTATTTGGCTAGAAAAAATAAGCAATTAATATGGCCGGCTATATGTGTAAAGATCCCGTTATTAGTTGACCAATTGAATGAAAATATTCTTGAATTTCTTTTTTATTTAGGAGAATGAAACTCGGGGCATGTCTCATGGGCTTCTACTTAGTATCTGATAAGCTGATTATTTCAGAAACCAATCAAAATGTCAATGATGTGCATCATACTTTTGCACGTAGCTCGTTTGCCAAAATATATAAGAATATTAGTAATAATTGACTCATTAAAAATTATATACTAAGTACTAATTCGAATTAAGTATCAATTAACGCTTTATCTGATTCTTTCTTTTTCTCAAATTTGACTTGCTATATCATTTGCAAGTTGAAAACTAATTAATTAGCCTATTACTACGGTATTATATATCTTCCATACTCTCCAATAACTAAAGGAATATTAAAAATAAAAATCCTCCTAGCTTCTTTGAATCCAAATCTTCAATGCTATTCTTATATAAATATGACCTGCATTTTTAAATGATTTTAAAAGTAAACTTCTTTTAGGAGAACAAAGTTTAATAAAGTAAAATTACTAGGAAAGACGAAAATATTTATGTTTTTCTTTGCTATCTTTTTCTAATTCTTTTTTTCTATTTTTTTTTCCTTTTACATTAACAAGAAATAGAGTGAGAAAGGGTTTAATGATACTTGATAATTTGGAGAAAGTGAATGAAGATTTGTTCTCCCCAGAAACTTGTTGTCATTAATGTAGATGCAATGAATAGCTAATAAAATCAGGGTACTTAAGCCATAATTATTTTGAGATGCTTACTTATTAAGCCATTAATTTGATATTCAAATAGACATAGACCAATCTTCACGTTGCACCATATCTTTAAATTTGTTGTGCATATATAGAAAAGATGTTTTGTTTTCCAAGTAAGACATTTTATAATTATACTCTATGCGTTTATTTTTATCTGTTATTGTGATAAAAATATCTTTTACTTTTACTTTTACTTTTCCATTTTAGCAATCGAAAGAAAGGTATATTTTTTTTCTGATTTGTCCTTATCATTAGTTATTCATTCTCCAAATTATTTCTCAACACCTTTTAAAATGCTATTATTATTATGGGTATTATCGTAAATATATATATTTTATTTATTATTTCTTAAAGGGAGTTCAAAGTTCATTGTGGACAAGTAAAAATAAACAGAGAATAGAATATATCTGGCTGCACAATAATAAGCATTAGTAAAACGTAAATGATATTCTAAATTTTGAGGCTAAACTACAGTCTCACTATCTGAAAGAAATAGACGGGAAATAAGCAAAAGAAACTCCATGGTGCTGCTGGAGATCGCCAGGAGAAGCAGCTCACCGTGAAGTCAGGTCCGTCTATAATCAAAATCAAGCTCCGGTCTGACAACCAGATGCACCAGCCTCAGAACCTATACAATTAAGTACAGAAGCGTAGCATGAGTACATAAATATATATGTACCCAGTGAGTATCCCGTCTAATCTCGAAGAAGTAATGACGAGAGGTCGACTTTGTCGCGCCCCCTTTTTTTTCCTTCCCCGCGGAATATCGGGTTTATGACATTGGTTGGGACAACTCTTTCCTTTTGGGAAAGGGATTTGCATATTTTGAAGAGTCGCCACCTAACGATTTTAATGGTGCGTTAGGGCACCTAAGGGGTTCAATTATAACTACGTTGATAACCAGAGATTTGGGTAAGGGATTGAAATTATCCTAAGGGGAAGGTGTTAAGCACCCCTCAGGATCCACAAGTGTGGTTCCCGGCCAAATAGTTTCGTGAATTTGTACAACTAGCAAATAGCAAGTAAAGGCTCAAATTGGAGGGGATTTAAATCTTAAGCATGTAGATGTTTAGAAAACAGTAGAGATGATTACGAACTAGCGTATACAGGTGTCCTAGGTTTATAATAATATGAATCACATCAATACAATACCCGTTAATCACTCCTCGAAGAGGGGCTACACGTGGTATTAGCGCACCGGTCATCATATCCATATTCTACCCTTCCCACCCTGTGAAGGTAATTAAAGCGTGTGTTGGTCACGGATTATATTGCGTGCTATTACCCGTCCCATCCTATCAGTCCTGGAGGAGGCTAGGACTACTATCTTAAAAGGAAATACTAGGTTGACCCCTAGGTTTAAAGGACAAGATTCTAAGCGACAAACAACGACAATTAGGACTTCAGATAAGGGAAAACAAATAAGAGCAGATACGAGGCCCAAGTACTCCTCCACAGAGTACGCACATGATTAGCACGACTCAAACACAAGTAAGGATTTATTAACACCTAAAGCTTGCCTAAGCGTATGACAACACCCAGTAATTATCCAGATTATTAAAGAAACTGTTAGAAGTTAGTTTGCCTAAACATNGTTTCCAGTTTTAATAGATTTAACACCTAAAGCTTGCCTAAGCGTATGACAACACCCAGTAATTATCCAGATTATTAAAGAAACTGTTAGAAGTTAGTTTGCCTAAACATGCTGCACTTAGGTGTTGCAAAATACAGAACTATTACCAGTTGTTTGGAAACATGGTGAAATTATTTTTTAGGGCCTTTTTCATGCAATCAGTAGTTAAACTAGGTCTTGAATGAGGTCCTAAGACATGATATCTAATATGCACACATAGGGATGCAGAATGGGTGATATGCAGAATTCCTAGGCAGGATTTCTAAATGCATAAAGTCACAGTATTTAAACATACTATGCAGTAAGTATGAGGATGACTTATTTGTTAGCGCATTATTATCCTAAGCATGATTCCTAGGTGTACCACAACATTACAAAGATATTAGAACTGGTTTACATGAATAACAGGTTTATATTAACATTTAATCCTAGAGCATGATTTCTATATGATAAGTGATAATGCCATAACAGGATGCTGAAACAGTAAACATGGACCTAAGGAACATGATATCTAGTGCTTGATATGCTCGCATACAGTCAACCCTAAGCATGAATTTCTAGTGCAAATATAAACCTAGAGGCATGGTATCTACCCTTTATCATGGATAATCTATATAACTACCCTCCCTTTTCCACTATCCATTCCCAAATATCTGTTTACAAATTATTACAGGCTGGGAATTATGAACTACACAACCAAAGGAAAAATAAGAAGTTATTTCTATAGAGAGCCTTCAATTAGGCCCAGATCTTCCAAACATCAATGCCTTTGGTGTTTCATAACCTTTCATAGTCCAGGTGTGTCAGAGTTCACTAAGGACCTCAAGGGCTCCCGGGCAGTGCTCGCACCCAGACATAGCCAAAGAGAGTTAAACATGTGCAGTGTGGGAAGTGCCTGCCTTGTGTGTCAGAGTTCACTAAGGACCTCAAGGGCTCCCGGGCAGTGCTCGCACCCAGACATAGCCAAAGAGAGTTAAACATGTGCAGTGTGGGAAGTGCCTGCCTTGTGTGTCAGAGTTCAGAGGGCACTCAAAGGGTCCCAAAAGCAGTGCTCACACGAAGGGGGCCGAACTTAGACTTCTAAGAGTATATGTGAGAGTGCTTTTATTTTTTAAAAGGGTTTAAGTAAGAAACAATTTTGAGAAAGGGTAAGTAAGAAAACAGTTTGAAGAAGTAAATAGAAGCTTAACATCACACAAAGGACCAAGGATAGTCCAACAATCACAAACAGGGGTAATGGGATTTGAGGGACAAATACAGAGCATGTGAGGGCAGACATGTTGGAGGCAGACACACACATAGGCATACAATCAGAAACTCCTAAGGGTCTAGAGGATTAGAGGTACAGTAAAGTACTAGATTAGATTAACCCCTAAAACAACAAAGGCCAGGGTTAAGCTAATGTACCAGTCATAGGCATGTAAGAAGTAGGTGCTATGCTATGTATACAGAAACATGCTGGTCATAAACAAACGAAGCCTAACTTAACATGCACTGGGGAGTTCAGGATCCTAGATACATGCTGAATAATAAGTAAAAGCAAAGCATGCTGAATCACAACAGTAGTAGAAACATATTGGTTTGGGGACTGAAATCTAAATTAGAACATACTAGTAAAGTGAAGAAAGCAGTAACACAAACAATAGGAGATTGCAAAATGATTAGCCTTAGCTTGCAGCCGGCTAACTTAGAATAGTAGTAGTTAGCACAGAAGAGAGAGCAGAGAATTTTTTAATTGTGAGAGAGAGATTTTTTGAACAGATCAGTTCCTGTTTGTGTTCGTGAAAGACTAGAGTATTTGTAGTTTTGAAAACGAGTAGTGAAATAAGGTAAGGAGTAATAGTTTAACATAATTATAGAAATAATGTTCAATCAGAATCAATCAAAGATCTGGACTCCCTTTCATTAGGGAGTCATAATTCAAATGGCACAATTAGAGTTAAATAAGGAAAAAAATCAACTATAAAACTGACCTTTAGCATAAAAGGAGTAGTAAGGTATATAGAAAGCAATTAATTCTAGGTACATAACACATAACTAGGGAGAGTATATGTCAGACAATCAGCAGCATATTCGTGCACATAAATAGGGTATAGTACAATTTAGTTCTGAAAATTAGTCACAAGAATCACGGATGGGATTGAAAATCACAGGGACTCAATGCTAACTAAGAAAAGTATCACACAAACAAGGAAACAATTCGAAAATTAGTACAAAGTTACAAGGAAAATACACAAAGTCACCTATTCAGGGAAGATATCACAGGTCTAATGAGTTTACACAAAAAATCAGTATAAATTATTGTGTGAACAATCAATAAGGCAAACAGTCAGACCTATTAATCGTTAAACAACATGTATTGAACAAAATCAGAGAAACCCTAAGCAAGTATTTGGAGAAACAATAGAAAATTGAAACCCTAACAACAAAATTACGGCAAGAAGTATAGAACTCAGAGAGAATCCAAAAGAACATATAGATAAATAATATGGACATAAACGCTAAAATTAGGGTTTCATCAGCATACTTAAGAGTAAAAGCGGAGATTTAAGCAGAACGTTTAAAAAACATACTGGAAATCAATATTAATTCTAAAATCAGAAGATCAAACGTTTAAAAAGGGGTCAAGAAACCCTAGTTCTCAAAAATGCAGAATCGTTTGAAAAGCATTCGGGCTTTAAGAGAAAAATGTGTGAAAACCTCAGGATGAACATGTGAGACCCCATGTGTTTTTTTCTCTTCTCTTACGTAATATACGTAACGTGGCGTGGTTATATTAGGTATATATGATTGGGTAGAGCACATTGGGAGAATATTAATTGAAAATGTGTGGTAATATCATGGAACTAAACTAAAGCTTTAGGTCAAAGGAATCCCTTAAACAAAGGTTCGTGGTTAAAGAAATGGCTCGGGTAGCACCATGCGCGTTCGGAAGGTTTAAGTTAACTTGCACCTGTGGGATAAGACTAAGAGTGTATAATATGCTAAGAATAATGTGTTAGGAGGTATTATAATATCACACTAGCCACATGTTAAGTTTTGGAGTCAAGCAAGTTGCAAAATAAAGGTCGGCAAAAGTTATTGTAAATTTCTCTAATAAATTTTCTAAACTTTGGGTCAAATGTATCAGATTATTTCTCCCAATATTTAAAGAGTTATGGGACCCAAAACCTACCGAATCGAAGGTCTACGAGTCTAGTTTGCAACCAAAAATACTTCACATCCAACTGGCATCGGAGTAAAATGTTATGACTGTTTTACCGCGGACTGTCCGGGCTGAAACCGGGTCGGGTCAAACAAGTGGTATAAGTCGGCAAATTCGACCTTTAAGACCCCGAAACATTTCATTTTAGTCCCAAAACAGTGAGAAAGATGAAGAGAAGGTCCCATGGTGTTATTGAGTGATTAAGGTGCGTTTTAACGATTTCTATCGTTAAAGTTTGCCCCCGTGCCTAGAAACGCAATCTCTACGCTTTGCAATCGTTTCCCCCTTCTATTAGCTGTGTTTGAAGCTATTTTTGGAAGATAGGAATTTTTTGTTATTGCTGGTTCTTCAGGATTTATACTTGGTTTGCCAAGGTAATCATCTTGGGACTCTTTTATGATCATTTTTGCAAAGTTCTACGGACGTTTCGTCAAATTAGGGTCATATGGAAAATCTGCCGATTTAAACTCAATTATAAACTGTTTATAGGTGCATATAAGCTGCATATATATAGTGTTTGCAAATCTTAGGACGTAAGAAACAACTTTTGTGAAGGAACTACAGGCATTCAGACGTTCGTTGGAGAGGTATGTTAAGGCTAAGCTCCGTCCTTCCTTTTAGCACGAATTCTGAGAAATTCCTAAGACGCCAAATGTGATATTTTACTATTCTATTGCTAGAAAGACCTTCTTTGAAAGGCATTGGGATCATATCTGAAGTATTTTCATGATGCTATTAGGTTAATATTCCACTCGTTCGGTTAAATAGGGTATTCAACATCTATATATGTCATTTTGTCGGCTTTCTTAACTATATGTCCATATATATGAATTCTTATTCGTCTTTGGGTTGTGTGACTTAAAAATAAAGGCATTTAGTATTTTCGATCAGTCCTTCTTCCTTGTTAAAGTGTATTTTAAAATTCTCTAAAGTGATACGTCGATTTTTAAACATCTCAAATATAATTTTTATGTTTAAACTACTAAAACACTTGATTTTTGAAATACTTTCTTTTACTAATTATCAAGAAATCAGGTATAAGGACTAAGTGAAGCACCTTAAGCTTTTTATGAACATCTTCAGAGTTAAGTTATCTTTCTAAAAGTCGAGTTAAGTTTTCAAGCTTATTCAAAAAACATATGAGGTTCACCGAGACATTTGTATGCGATACGAAGGTGATTATGAGATTATGAAAATAAGAGTACCAATGAGCCAAGATTGGCTAAGTTCTTGTTATGGTCTATTATGTGAATTCAAAGTTCATATCATACATGGCATATTATGCATGGACTTCGAGCTATAATCGAAGGTAAGGGGCCTATTTGCCCGAAAGACTATATATATTGTACAGATGGGCATAGGTTGGAAATATGATATCAGTTAGCTACCGGGAGAGACCGCCATTGCTAGCATTTGGTTGGGTATGTCATGCATTTGCATCAATATATATGTATTCACGACATACGATTACACGAGCATACCATGCATATTTGATTACTATGAGGTCGGATGTCGGCCATGGAGGCTATTAGAGTTTCAGTGTCAGGTGGTATCTCTATTACGCTTTTTACATCAGCTATGTATGATTCTACTTTCTGCCTTACATGCCAGTACGTTTTTATTCGTACTGATGTCCCGTTGCTTGGGGACACTGCATTTTTGTTTCGTGCGTGTAGGTCCAGGTAGGGACTCTAATCGACCCCTCCGCTAGGATTTCGGGGTTCAGCTGCGAGTTGGTAAGCTCCACCTCTTCCTGGATCTTTCGTAGGATGGTTACTTTTGTTTTACATTTTGTGTATAGTCGGGGCCTTGTCCCGAAAGTGTTTATGACACTCTTGNCTCGATCGAATACAGTATCGAGTGCCAGTCGTGCCTCCCCTAGTTTGGGGCGTGACAAACTTGGTATCAGAGCAGGTCGTATCCCAGGGAGTCCACAAGCCGTGTCTAGTAGTGTCTTGCTTATGGGTGTGTTGTGCACCACACTTATAATCAGGAGGCTATGAGGCATTTAGGAATGGTTACGTTTCTTTCAATTAATAGATCGTGCTATAGAGCGAAGTTATAAGAACATATGAAATCTAAATCGTGCTTTGTGTTTCTTATCTAACAGGCTACCTACGCTCAGGAGATGGCACATCGAGAGATAGGTATGGATCCGAGAGAAGGTGCCAGTCATTCCCCACTGGGTCAGAGGGATAGATTTCCCTTAGAGGCACACAGTGAGTCTCCAGTACCCCTAGTTTCAGCCTCCCCAGCACGTGTTGGAGCCCAGGGAGATGCAGTACGCCCAGCCTCACCAGTTCCATTGGTACCTGAGGCAGCTAGATACACAGGACCTCCAGCACCTATTGTTCCCCCCATCAGAGACTGGGGAGCAGGGGATGAGGGAGGCAGTTCAGTTGCTGACTAGGCTGGTTTCTATTCATGAGCGACAGCTAGAGTCGGGAGCAGATGCCTGGAGAGACCGGACAGGAAGTTCGATGGTACGAGAGTTTATTGACTTGGCCCCTCCATTATTTACAGGATCCAGTTCCACTGAGGATCCCCAGGACTTTATAGACCATATGTATAAAGTATTGAGGGTGATGCATGCCTCCATCACCGAGGCTGTGGAGTTGGCTTCTTTTCGACTACGTGATGTAGACGTCCTATGGTATAAGGCATGGGAGAGATCTAGAAGACCTGATGCTCCGCCAGTAGAGTGGGAGGACTTCTCTGCGACTTTTTAGCCCATTATTTGCCACTGGAGGTTCGGGAGGCCCGTCTTGACCAGTTTCTTAGCCTGAAGCAGGGGGATATGAGTGTGAGGTATTATAGCCATAAGTTTAATTCTTTGGCGAGGTATGCACCAGATATCGTACGTACCATGAGGGCTAGAGTTCATCATTATGTGGATGGTTTGGGGGATCATCTGATTAGAGACTGTAGGGTAGCATCCCTATTGGATGATGTAGATATTTCCCGCATACAGGATTTCACTCAGACTACAGAGGACCTTTCCCGTCAGTTTCGTGATACTCGCAGGGATAGGGAGCAGAGTAAGAGGGCTCGTACTATGGGGTTTTATAGGGATCCACAAGATTATTTTAGGCCCCCACTCTATCGATATCCACCTCGGTCAACAGGTAGTTTCCCACCACAGATGCAGGGTCAGCGGTTTGATCGTTACATTCAGTTAGGATAAGAGTAGAGCTCAGACCAACCTGAGGGCCGTCGACAGGAGCGTTCCGCACAGATGAGACATCCTACTCCTCCATGTACTCAGTGAGGTAAGATGCACACCGGGCAGTGTAGACAGGGTTCGAGTGCATGTTATCATTGTGGGCAGACATGACATTTTATTGGCCGGTGCTCGGGGTTAGACAGAGGTGCACCAGCTCAGCCTTCAGAATCCACAACAGCCTCTTCGCCCTCAGTCCGTGCTCCCCGACCAGGTCCACAACCTACTCAGGGTCGTGGTAAGGGGAGAGGTGGAGGAGACACCTCAGGTTCTAGTGGTGGCTAGAACCGCTTTTATGCACTCACAGGCCGACATGATTCAGAGGCATCCCCGGATGTTGTCACATGTGTATTGATAATACATTCTCATGCCATTTATGCATTGATAGATCCCGGATCTACATTTTCATATATTACTCCATTTATTTCTAGTAAGCTTGACGTGAGATCTGAGTTGTTGCCACATTCAGTTGAGGTGTCTACGCCAGTTGGCGACTCTATTGTAGCTAGTCATGTCTATCGAGGTTGTACAGTGTTAATTAATGACCGTCCAACCTCTGTTGATTTAGTTGAATTGGTTATTTTAGACTTCGATGTCATTGTGGGTATGGATTGGTTGGCAGCTTGTTATGCTAATATTGATTGTCGTGCAAAGTTGGTCCGATTTCATTTTCCTGGTGAGCCTGTCCTTGAATGGAAAGGTAATGCAGCCATGCCCAAGGGTAAGTTTATTTCATACCTTGGGGCTCGAAAGTTTATTGCTAAAGGCTGTATATACCATCTGGTTCATGTCAGGGATATAGATAAGGAGCCAGCGACTCTTCCGTCAGTTCCTATTGTGAATGAATTCCCGACTGTATTCCCTGACGAGCTTCCAAGAATTCCCCCCGAAAGGGAAATCGATTTCTCTATAGATTTGCTTCCTGATATGCAGCCTATATCCATTCCTCCCTACAAAATGGCTTCTACAGAGCTAAGGTAATTGAAGGAAAAACTGAAGGACTTGCTCGATAAAGGCTTTATTAGGCCAAGTACATCCCCATGGGGTGCTCCGGTGCTCTTTGTTCGAAAGAAAGATGGCTCCTTGCGGATGTGTATTGACTACAGACAACTAAATAAAGTCACTATCAAGAATAAGTATCCTCTTCCACAGATTGATGACTTGTTCGACCAGTTACAAGGTGCCACATGCTTTTCAAAGATCGACTTGCGATCCGGTTATCATCAGCTACGAGTCAGGGATATTGATATCCCAAAAACAACATTTAGGACGAGGTATGGCCATTTTGAATTCCTTGTCATGTCTTTCGGGCTTACAAATTCCCCAACAGCCTTTATGGATCTTATGAACCGGGTATTCAAACCATTCTTGGATGAATTTGTGATTCTGTTTATTGACGACATCCTGATATATTCACGATCGGAAGCCGAGCATGCAGACCACTTGCGAGCTGTATTGCAGACTCTCCAGGACTATATGTTATATGCTAAATTCTCTAAATGTGAATTTTGGATAACTTCTGTAGCTTTCTTGGTCATGTTATTACCGGCGATGGTATCAAGGTTGATGGCCAAAAGATTGAAGCTGTAATGACTTGGCCGAGGCCCTTGAATCTGACGGAGGTTCGTAGATTTTTAGGCTTGGTAGGGTATTACCGAAGGTTTGTGGAGGGATTTTCCTCTATCTCTGCACCATTGACAAAACTGACACATAAGGGAGCTAATTTTCAGTAGACGGAGGCATGTGAACAAAGTTTTCAAGAGCTAAAGAAAAGGCTTACTACGACACCTGTCTTGACTCTTCCAGATGGCACCGAGGGTTATATATATTGTGATGCCTCGAGAATTGTCCTAGGTTGTGTTCTTATGCAGCATGGTAAGGTTATCGCGTACGCCTCCAGACAGTTGCGGAAACATGAACAAAACTATCCTACGCACGATCTTGAGTTAGCCGCGGTTGTCTTTGCCCTAAAGATTTGGTGGAATTATCTATATGGGGTTCATATTGATGTTTTCACCGACCACCAGAGCCTTCAGTATTTATTTAAATAGAGGGAGATGAACCTACAACAAATAAGATGGCTAGAATTACTAAAGTACTATGATGTTGATATTTTATATCATCCCGACAAAGCTAATATTGTTGCTGATGCCCTTAGCCGGAAGTCCATGGGCAGTCTAAGCCATGTTGAAGCTGATAAGGTCAAGATGACGAGATATCTATGCCAGCTAGCTAGTTTGCAGGTGCGTTTGGTAGACGCAGAGGGTGGACGCATTCTCGTTCAGAATACGGCAAAATCTTCTTTTGTTACTAAAGTGAAAGAGCGACAACACGAGGATCTCGAGCTTATAAAACTGAGGGAAAGTATTCCACAAAAGTGAGAACCTTTATTTGAGCTAACTGGAGATGGAGTCCTTAGATACTAGGGCCGCTTATGTGTACCGACAGTCGGAGAGCTCCGCGCCAAGATTCTTTCAGAGGCCCATTATTCTAGATATGCAGTTCACCCCGGAGCGACAAAGATGTATCGGGAACTTCGGCAGATCTATTGGTGGAATGGAATGAAAAAAGATATCACGGAGATGGTAGCCCAATGTCCCAACTACCAACAAGTTAAAGCCGAACATCAGAGGCCTGGAGGCCTAACTCAGTATATTGAGGTTCCATTATGGAAATGGGACATGATAAATATGGACTTCATCACTGGCTTGCCTCTCACTCCACGGAGGTACGATTCTATTTGGGTAATTATTTATAGGCTTACAAAATCTGCTCATTTCCTACCAGTCAAGACGACATATTCAGCCGAGAATTATGCCAATCTTTACATTCGAGAGATTGTTCGCCTTCACGGAGTGCCATTATCTATTATCTCTGATCGAGGGGCTCAATTTACAGCACATTTTTGGAAATCTTTTCAGAAGGGTCTAGGCATGCAGGTAAATCTTAGCACCGCTTTTCATCCGCAAACTGATGGACAGGCAGAGCGTATTATTCAGACAGTTGAGGATATGTTACGTGCCTGCGGGCTAGATTTTAAAGGAAGTTGGGATGATCATCTACCTCTTATTGAGTTCGCTTATAATAACAACTTTCAAGCTAGTATTCAGATGGCTCCTTACGAAGCACTATACAGGCGGAATTGTAGGTCGCCGATCGGTTGGTTCGAGGTCCGGGAAGCAGAGTTGCTAGGTCCTAATTTAGTCCAGCAAGCAATGGAAAAGGTAAAACTTATTAGAGACCGCCTGCGTACTGCACAAAGTCGGCAGAAGTCTTATGGAGATGTTCGACGACGTGACTTAGAGTTTGATGTAGAAGATTGGGTTTTCCTGAAAGTATCGCCTATGAAGGGCGTCATGCGATTTGGAAAGAAGGGGAATCTCAGCCCTAGGTATGTTGGACCGTATAAGATTATTCGGAGGATTAGTAGGGTGACGTACGAGCTTGATTTGCCTTCAGAATTGGAAGCAGTCCATCATGTGTTTCATGTATCTATGTTGCGGAAGTGCATTGGAAATCCTTCACGTATTACGCCCATTGAGGACATTCACATTGCTGAAGACTTATATTATGCAGAGGTACCAGTAGCTATTTTAGATCGGCAGGTAAGAAAGCTTCAAACTAAAGAAGTGGCTTCCGTGAAAGTGTTATGGCGAAATAGCAACATCGAGGAAATGACCTGGGAAGTTGAGGAGGAAATGAGGAAGAAGTACCCCCACCTATTTACGACTTAAGGTGAGTCCCATTTAAATAATTGGCAATTATTTCTTTACAGCAACTTAATTGGATTTTAAATGACTTGAAAGTGCAATTTAAATTTCTTATTGCGAGATAGCTATACGAAGCCTAGTAGTTGGAATCTTCAGAATTTGGTTTATGCTTTGCAAATGTAACAAATATAGCCTCGTAAATAACGTATTAGCGGAAAATAAATGAAACCAAGGAATTGACTTGACCTATTCACGGACGAATGTTCTAAAGGTGGGGAGACTGTGAGACCCCATGTATTTTTTTTCTCTTCTCTTACGTAATATACGTAACATGGCGTGATTATATTAGGTATATATGATTGGGTATAGCATATTGGGAGAATAAGACTGNTGATTGGGTATAGCACATTGAGAGAATAAGACTGAAAATGTGTGGTAATATAAAGGAACAAAACTAAAGCTTTAGGTCAAAGGAATCCCTTAAACGAAGGTTCGTGGTTAAAGAAATGGCTCGGGTAGCACCCCGCGCGTTCGGAAGGTTTAAGTTAACTTGCATCTGTGGGATAAGACTAAGAGTGTCTAATATGCCAAGAATAATGTGTTAGGAGGTATTATAATATCACACTGGTCACATGTTAAGTTTTAGAGTCAAGCAAGATGCGAAATAAAGGTCGGCAAAAGTTATCGTAAATTTCTCTAATAAATTTTTCTAGACTTTGGATCAAATGTATCAGATCATTTCTCCAATATATAAAGAGTTATGGGACCCACAACCTACATAATCAAAGGTCTACAGTCTAGTTCTCAACCAAAAAACCTTCACATCAAACCGACATCGGAGTAAAGAGTTATGACTGTTTTACCGCGGACTGTCCGGGCTGAAACCGGGTCGTGAACCGGGTCGGGTCAAACAAATGGTATAAGTCGGAAAATTCAACTTTTAAGACCCCAAAACATTTTATTTTAGTCCCAAAACAGTGAGAAAGCTGAAGAGAAGGTGCCATGGTGTTCTTGAGTGATTAAGGTGCGTTTTTAACGATTTCTATCGTTAAAGTTTGCCCCCGTGCCTAGAAACGCAATCTGTACGCTTTGCAATCGTTTCCCCCTTCTATTAGTTGTGTTTGGAGCTACTTTTGGAAGATAGGAATTTTTTGTTCTTGCTGGTTCTTCAGGATTTATACTTGGTTTGCCAAGGTAATCATCTTGGGACTCTTTTATGATCATTTTTACAAAGTTCTATGGACATTTCGTCAAGTTAGGATCACATGGAAAATCTGCCAATTTAAACTCAATTATGAACTGTTTATAGGTGCGTATAAGTTGCATATATATAGTATTTTCGAATCTTAGGACGTAAGGAACAACTTTCATGAAGGAACTACAGGCATTCGGACGTTCGTTGGAGAGGCATGTTAAGGCTAAGCTCCGACCTTCCTTTTAGCACGAATTCTGGGAAATTCCTAAGACGCCAAATGTGATATTTTACTATTCT
>ML340715.1:242-22132 GCA_005239505.1 Nicotiana paniculata | reverse complement strand
TACAAAAGTGTTAACGAATTACATTTATATTATTTAGATAGTAAATATAAAAGTGATTTTTAACTTTTACCAATGTTGACCTGAAAACAGACCAACTTTGGTCGCTAATTATCCAGAAATTAAAAATTAGCGACCAACGTTGGTTGCTATTTGCTTCCCCTGTATTAACCGACCAACTTTTCGGTAATTTTAAATAAGATTTATTTATATTTTATAAAATATTTTAATAATAATATAATTATTAAAACTTTATAACTAGGCCCACATTAGCGACCAAAGTTGGTCGCTAATGTCAATGTTTCTTTGACCAAGCAAGTCCGACCAGTCCGGTCAACATTTTGACCATTGCACTGACCAACCTTGGTCGGAAAATTATTTAAAATAAATATATAATATTTTTCTCCACATTTGCGACCAACTTTGGTCGCTTTTGTCACGATCCAATTTCCCTCCATTGGGTACCGTAATGGCACCTAGTCTTAGGGACTAGGTAAGCCTAGCAGTTACTGAATAGCAACAATAAATAAGGAGAACTAACAGTCTTGATATAGAATCTCAACAGATTGTACAAACTTTCCCAAAACCGGTAGTACAAGTCATAAGCTCTACGAATCTTCTACAACTTCTAAGTACAACAGTGTATGAATAATAAATACAAAGAAGGTGACTCCGACGCTTGCGAACGCAGCAGCAGGTTACCTTGAGTCTCCCCGGCAATCATCCACACATCTACTACAATATATATACCTGGATCTGCACACAAAAATGTGCAGAAGTGTAGTATGAGCACACCACATCGGTGCCCAGTAAGTATCAAGACTAACCTCGACGGATAGTGACGAGGACTAGTGAAGACACCACTGGTCTACAAAATAATAACATGAATATAGAAATGACCAAACGTTACATCTATCTAAGACTTCACGGAATAATTTACAACAATGACAATATAAAGCGGAAGAAAATTACAGAAATCAATCACGAAACATCACAAAAATACACAGAGAGATGGATAGAAAAACAAGCCGAATAGAAAGGAAACACAATACAATAGAGAACACCAATAACTCAACTCCACGTCGGTTTATTCACATCGGGCCTTATCCATTAAATTCATAACTGGTAGAAATCTTTAAACATCAGTTCATATGAAAAACCTTTTGCAATTAAAATCATTTTTGTATGGAAGATTTCCTTGAAAACATAGTTTCTCCAAAAGTAGATATAAGTATATTTAGTATAGAGAATCACGTAAAACATATTATCTTCCAAAATACGAAACTTTCCAAGGATGCTTTCCCAATAAATGACTTCCAAATATCATTTTAGGCAATACTAGTGCTTTTCAAATATACCTTCGATGTAAAAGTCATTAAAATATAATCATTTCAAAACCATTGCTTTTTCAAAAAAATCCCTTGATCAAATTCTCCTCAAGATTTATCTACTGGAACTCAGTCCGTAACTCAGAAATTTGCCATGCAGTACAAGAGATATATCAAATCTTGCCAATAAATGCAGTAAGAGATCAGTAGGAATATCCAAATTTAGAACAACGAAATAAAATACAATGACAAGTGCACGGCATCACCCTTCGTGCTTTTACTCTCATCCTTACCAAAACAAGTGCAGTAAATAGCAAAGAGGAACAACGGAAATAATAATGCATAATCACTCGGCACGGAATGTCCCCTCGTGCATAACCTCACAAACACTCGGCACGGAATGTCCCCTCGTGCAATAAATAAATAACACTCGCCACAGAATGTCCCCTCGTGCAATAAATAAATAAACACTCGGCACGGAATGTCCCCTCGTTCATAACCTCACAAACACACGGTACGGAATTTCCCTTCGTGCAATAAATAAATAAACAGTCGGCACGGAATGTCCCCTCGTGCATAACCTCAGAAACACTCGGCATAGAATGTCCCCTCGTGCTAAAATAACATAAACAACTTAACAAGGGAAAATCAACAATAAGAACCATAAATCACAACATCCGGAAATCAACAATAAGAACCATAAATCACAACATTCGGAAATCAACAATAAGAACCATAAATCACAACATCCCGGTAAGGGAGTCAACAACGCAAACAATATCATTAACAGTATAAACAACAATAGAAATCATACCATCCCGGCAAGGGAGTCAACAATGAAAATAACATCATCCCGGCAAGGGAAACAACTATAACCAGTCTCGCCTAAACAACTAACTTTATGAAATAAAGCTCAGCTCAAACAAGGACCCAATAATAGACAACATCAAGAAAACACCAACAACCTAAATGATTATCAACTAGGTCTAAGTAGCACATAATGGAAAAATCATATAAAGCACAATGTAAGACTCACGGGCATGCTTGACACCAACGAATGGATATTCTAGCTACAGCTAAACAACTATAAGTCTAGATAACACTAGTATAGACAATTCGACAGTTTTAGGAAGCAAGTATAGCATGAAGATAAGAGCAGTAAGATATTCAATTAAGTCAATTAAGATCAAATATCCAACAAAGGAATCCAAAAGCAAGTAATTCTAATCTAAGCAGGAACGGATGAAATTAACAACCAAAGATTTAAATGTAACAATTACAACTCATACACTGGTAACATAAGAACCTACGAATCCTAAAAGGCCAATCTATTAGAAAATAAGTCCGAGTACGCATTCGTCACCTCGTATACACGGACTACAATCAACAAGAAGACTCAATCCTAAGGGGTAGTTCCCCCACACAAGGTTAGGCAAGATACTTACCTCAAGGACGATAACCCGGTACTCAAAAGTGAACTTCTCGGGCGAAAAGACCTCCAGACGGCTCAAAATCAACTAAAACAACTTCAAAATACACATAAAACGTATAAGGAACTATTCTGAATAATAAAGTTTTAGTCTTTACAAATTTATAAAAATCGACCATAAGTTGACCCCCGGACCCGCACCTTGGAACCCGACTAATTTACAAAAATCCGATAACCCATTCCCATACGAGTTCAATCATACTAAATTTATCAAATTCCGATACCATTTGGTCTTTTAAAACATAATTTTACATTTTTGAAGTTTTCTTTCAAAACCCACAATTCCCTCAACCCAAAACACAAATTAAATGATAAAAACAAGAAATAATTCATGAAATACAATTAATTACAGTGGAAAAACACTTACCCATTAGATTTGTGTGAAAAACCCTCAATAAATCGCCCAAAACCGAGTTCTAGAAGTCAAAATATGTTTAAAATGGTAAAACATCGATTTTTGCAAACTTTTATTCTGCCCAGGTGCTTTGTGAATCGCGATCACGGGAATCGAGGCGCGATCACGTAGAATATTATGCGATCGCGTATAAGGGGCAGGCTGACTTCTGCGATCGCGGATGGAGTTATGCGCTCGCAGCGAAGGAAACACTGGGGGGTCCAAAGCAACACTATGCGATCGCGACTTCATCTATGCGATCGCATAGAAGGAAATCAGATGACAGGTTCAGCAGTGGAAAAATGAGGAAAGTTTGCCCGAAGCCTATCCGAATCACACCCGAGACCCCCGAGACTCAAACCATATATGCACACAACCTCTACAACATCCTACAGACTTATTCGTGTAATCAAATCACCAAAATAACATCATAAACATCGAACTAAACCTCAAAATCAATGAAATTTCGCAAAACTTCTTTAAACATCAAATTTTGCATTTAAGGTCCGAATCACGTCAAACCAAGTCCGTTTATTACCAAACTTCACAGATAACACATATAAATCATATCAAACTTGTACCGGGATCCGGAACCATGATACGGGCCCGATATCACAGGTTTCACCTCAAATTTCATTTTCAAAAACCTTTATATTTTTCAGAAAATAATTTTCTTTAAAAAATTCATTTCTCGGACTTGGGACCTCGGAATTCGATTCCGGGCGTACGCCCAAGTCCAATATTTTCCTGCGGATCCTCTGGGACTGTCAAATCACGGGTTTGGGTGCGTTTACCAAAAATGTTGACCGAAGTCAACTTCATTCAAATTTCTCATACGAATTATCATTTTTTCATAAGTTTTTCACATAAAGGCTTCCCGGCTACACGCCCGGGTTGTGCACACAAATTGAGATGATACAGAAGGTGTTTTTCACGACCTCGGAACAGAATTAGCTAAAAATATACGGGATGCCCTTTTGGGTCATCACAAATTTTTTTGACCGACCAACTTTGGTCGCAAATAGTTGGTCGGTAATTTCAAGATTTCTAGTAGTGATTTAATATATCATATATTAAATTTAATTTTCTGGTTAGATATGAGCTTTACTATTGAGTAGGTGATAGAAACTAAGAATCCACCAAATTTTATAGTCAGCTCCCATTGTAAGCAATAGACTGTAAAACCAAACAGTATAGGGAACCCGTTTGTTCCCACAGTAAATCGACAGTAAATAAAGAACACACGATATTTACGTGGAAAACTCCTTCCTCAAGGGATTAAAAACCACGACCTACCCTAGTAGGATTTCAACTCCACTAAACCCACCCCTTACAATAACTCTATTGTAAGACCTTTGGCCTTTGCAATAACTCTATCACAAAGCAACAAACCTTGACTAACTTTAGTCAAGAAACAAACCAAACAGTGGTTTAAATCTGTCCTACAAAGACACTTCTTGAAAGTAGTGTACGATTACAAATGAAAAACAAAATAACAAAGACTTAACAAACCTAAGGACTTGAGATATCTTCAATCTTTGGATCTGGTCCTTCAGGTTGCAGCAACTTTGTTCTTGAGAGAGGTGGTGGCTAGCACTTGAGAGTATTATTTTTTGATTTGCAAGTGTTAGAGAGATGAAAGCCATGCCTCATGTTGATAATATGTGTGTGTGATTTAATCAAGGATGATGCAATAAAGTGTCCTTTAGTTTGGCCTTAGCAAGCTACAACTCTACTGTTGTACTGCTGCCAAACAGTACATTACAATAGCTTTTACAGCTATGGAGTTGATTATATGACGACCAGGGGAATTGATCCATATATGTTCCATCTGATGTTCCTTTATCTTATTTCATTGAGAACTGAACCAAATATCTGACTAGTTACTCTGAATGCAAGTGTGATGACCCAAAAGGTCATCCCGTATATTTCTATCTAATTCTGTGTTCCGAGTTTATGCAAATCTCCTTCTATGTCACCTCGATTTGCGTGCGCAGCCCGGGCGTGTAGCCGGGAAGCCTTTATGTGAAAAATTGAGAAAAATGATATATTTGTGTTGAAATTTGAATAAAGTTGACTTTAGTCAACATTTTTGGTAAACGGACCCGGATTCGTGAATTAACGGTCCCGAAGGGTCCGTAGGAAAATATGGGACTTGGGCGTATGCCAAGAATCGAACTCCAAGGTCCCAAATCCAAGAAATGAATTTTTAAAGAAAATTATTTTCTGAAAAATATAAAGGTTTTTGAAAATGCAATTTGAGGTGAAACCTGTGATATCGGGCCCGTATCATGGTTCCGGAGTCCGGTACAGGTTCAATATATTTTATATGTGTTATCTGTTAAGTTTGGTAATAAACTGACTTGGTTTGAGATGATTAGGACCTTAAATGCAAAATTTGAAGTTTAAGAAGTTTTGAGAATTTTTATGGATTTGGAGGTTTAATCCGATGTTTATGATGTTATTTTGGTGTTTTGATTACTCGAATAAGTCCGTAGGATGTTTTTGAGGTTGTGTGTATATTTGGTTTTGAGCCTCGAGGGCTCGGGTATGTTTCGGATAGGGTTCGGGTCCATTTCCTCTCATTTTACTCTGCTGATTCTGCTTTCTAGTGTTCTCTTCGATGCGATCGCATCGACTCATCCGCGATCGCATAGTGTAAAATGGACCAACCCAGTTTTTCCTCTTCGCGATCGCATAACAACCCCTGCGTTCGCATAGTGTCCTTGCTCTCCTTCTCCGCGTTCGCATTCCCCTTGTCGCGTTCACGATGCTCCACTAGACAGTGACCATAAATCTCTTCTATGCGATCGCATCAACCCATTCGCGATCGCATTGTACCTTTTTGCCAGCAACATTTTTCATCTATGCGATCGCATCCTTGTGTCCGCGATCGCAATGCTTTAAAAAATAACCTGGGCAGAACAGTTTATAACCTCAAAATCGGGCTTTCACCATTTTAAACATATTTTGACTTCTAGAAATTGGTTTTGGGCGATTCTTTGAGGGTTTTTCACACAAATCGAATTGGTAAGTGTTCTTACACTAGAATTAAAAATATTTCATGAATTAGTTCTTGTTTTTATCATTTAATTTGTGTGGGTTGAGGGGATTGTGGGATTTGAAAGAAAACTTCAAAAATGAAAATTCATGATTTGAATGACCAAATATTATCGGAATTGGATAAATTTAGTATGGGTGAACTCGTATCGGAATGGATAATCGGAATTTGTAAAATTTGACGGATTTCGAGGTGCAGGCCCTGGGTAGACTTTTGGGTCAATTTTTTATAAATTTGCAAAGATTGAAACTTTATTATTCGGAATCGTTCCTTATACGTTTTATATGTATTTTGAAGTTGTTTTAGTTGATTTTGAGCCGTCCGGAGGCCTTCCCGCCCGAGGAGTCTATTTTTGAGTATCGGGTTGTCGTCTTTGAGGTAAGTATCTTGCCTAACCTTGTGTGGGGGAACTACCCCTTAGGATTGAGTCTTTTATGTTGATTGTAGTCCGCGTACGCGAGGTGACAAGTGCGTACTCGGACTTATTTGCAAATAGATTGCCCTTTAGGGATTTTTAGGTCCTTATGTTCCCCGCGTATAAATTGAAATTGTTATATTTGAATTCCTGATTTCTAGATTCATCTCTCCCTGCTCAGATTAGAAGTACTTGCCTAGCATTCCTTGTTTCTTATATGATCTTAATTGACTTAAATGAAGACTTTGTTTTTCCTACCGTTATACTATATCTTTCTTCATACGCTGCCTATGTGACTAAAAACTAGTATAATCTCGCCCTATAAATGTCTAACAAGTAATTGGAATATCTATATGTTGGTCAAGCATGCCCGTGAGCCGTACATTGTGATTTAAATTATTTTCCCCTTAAGTACTACTTAGGTTTAATTGATGACCGCCCATGTTGATGGTATTTGTTTTATGCTGCCTATTTACTGAGCATTTGTTCAAACTGAGTTTATTCGGTGAAGCTAATTGTCTAAGTGAGATTGCTTATAGCTGATTCCTTGCCGGGATGATTTGGTTTCTTCGTTGCGAACTTGAATATATAGAATCGTTGCTATATTTGTCTTGTTTTCCCCTCGTTATGCTGATTTCTCTTTGTGCTTAGAATTACTTTCAGTGGCTACTTCTTATGAGTGAGTTTTTACCATTTTTGTGATTTAAGTCTTTGTATTGATTTACTCATCGCACTTTGCATTTGTCTTGTTTTCTTTTGCGCCGGTTGTGGCAATATATGTTGTTTCTGTTGCATTCTGGTTTTTTTCCTCAGTGGCTGCATTGCATATTTAAATTGGGACTACGGACCGAGATCCAGGAGCTTTCCCTCTGTACTTCATTGCATATTTAAATTGGGACTACAGATCGAGATCCGGGAGCTTTCCCCATGTATTGCATTACATATTTAAATTGGGACTACGGACCGAGATCCGGGAGCTTTCCCCCGGTACTGCATTGCATATTTAAATTGGGACTACGGACCGAGATCCAGGAGCTTTCCCCCTGTACTGCATTGCATATTTAAATTAGGACTACGGACCGAGATCCGGGAGCTTTCCCCATGTACTGTATTGCATATTTAAATTGGGATTACAGACCGACATCCGGGAGCTTTCCCCTGTACTGCATCGCATATTTAAATTGGGACTACAGACGAGATTCCAGGAGCTTTCCCCCTGTACTGCATTTCATGTCAAATTCTGAGCTGCGGACTGAGTTCCGGTGGTTTTATCATTCTGAGCTTTCCCCATATATATATATATGTATGTATATATACTTATGTACATATTTAAAAGTATAGCTGAAAAGCAATTATCTCTAGGAAAAGTTATGTCTGAAGGACTTCTATTTCGAAAGTATATTTGAAAAGTATTTGTCATGCAGAAAAATGATATTTGAAAGAGCAGTATTTGGGAAAGTATATTTGAATACCACGTATTTTGATGATATTTGAAAGAGCAGTATTTGGAAAAGTATATTTGAATGCCACATATTTTGAAGAGACTATGTTTTAAAGATTTCTCTTTATAAAAATATATAAATATACATTCAGAGGAAGGATGTTTCAAAGAAGAAATTTATTTATTCCGAAATGATTATATCTTTAAAGCTTTCAAAATAAACTCACGAGTTAAAGGTTTTCACTCGAAGGTTTGACCAGTTTTATTGAGTTTATTTGCTAAAGCCTGACGTGAATAAATTGATGCAGTGCTGAGTTGCTTGTGTTTTTATTGGGTTGTGATTCCCAACCTTTGGCTTGCATTCTTTCCATTCTCTTTGCGTATTTCTATTATGCTGTCCGTTGATCGTAATTATTGAATTTTCTTCCGGATTATTCGATCGTACCATTAATTATATCAAAAAAAATTTAGATAGATATTATGTTTCGGTCATTGGTACATTTATGTATTTTTACTTATTAGACCAGTGGTGTCTTGACTATTCCTCGTCACTACTTCACCAAGGTTAGTCTTGATACTTACTGGGCACTGCTGTGGTGTGCTCATACTACACTTCTGCGCATTTTTGTGTGCAGATCCAAGTTATTGTTGATGTTAGCTGCATGGATCCGTTGATGAGGAGAGTCAAGGTAAACCTGTTGCTGCGTTCGCAGGCTTCGAAGTCACCTTCCTATTTTTGTCAACTGTACTTATTATTTCTAGACAGTTGTATTTAGATTCGGTTGAAAGATGTCGTAGAGCTTATGACTTGTATTTACCGGGTTTTGGGAAATTGTAAACTCTGTCCAAGTTTCTATATCGAGACTGTTATAATTCCTTTATTATTGTTGTTGTTCAATGTAAATGTTAGGCTTACCTAGTCTCTAAGACTAGGTTCCATCACGATACCTAACGGAGGGAAATTTGGGTTGTGACAAGTTGGTATCAGAGCTCTAGGTTCATAGGTGCTACGAGTCATAAGCGAGTTTAGTGGAGTCTTGCGGATTGGTACGGAGACGTCTGTACTCATCTTCGAGAGGCTACGAAACTATTAGGATAATTTCACTTCCTTCATTCCTATCGTGCGAATTCATTGATCTTGAAGTTTGAAATTATCGATCCATTCTCTCACCGACGGTGAGAACACGAACCGAGGTTCCTGATGATGTTACCCAAATCAAACGTCGCAAGGGTCAGAGACAGAGGCCGACAAGGAGCACGTGTCGTAGTTAAGATGCCTACCAGAACAGCCGTTGAGGAGTCGCCAGAAGTTCTAGTTGGGGGACAGGTTCTACCCCGAACTTCAGGAGGACTGGGCATAGTTTTGAGAATAATTGGTACATTGACTCAGGCGAGATTGATTCTAGTTCACCCGCTATTACACGGATCAGGGGAGGAGTTCAGACTCCCACTGTCTACACTCCAGAGCAGTGAGATCATATTGGTCAGGTTCCAGTTGTCATGGCAGCATGACATGTGGTTTTCAGTTCAGCCCGTGGTTAGGGCAGTAGCATCGGTGGAAGAATACCTTGGACTTGAGAGGTACAAGAAGTACCACCCTTCTATCCTTCAGTGAATTGGCGGCAGATGGTTCCCCGGGTTTCCTGGGGGAGTGTCACTATATTCTTCGCATTTCGGGTGTTGTGGAGACGAGATCAGGAGTGAGGGTTCAAGGAGGCAAGGAGGCCTCGTAGATCGGAGAAATACACTAGTCCTTTAAATGGAAGCAGGGTACCCCCACAGTACAGGTTTTGTGGGTCAGCCAGTTCAGTTTGCATTACCAGCTTCGCATGTGAGTGTTTCAGGTACTCATAGGTCTCAGAGGATCCGTATTGTATGTTTTCCTCAGCCACGTCGGCAGAGAGATTGTTTTCAGTGTGGAGATGTTAGCCAGAGGGTGAGAGATTGTTCCAGGATTCAGGTAGGAGTGTTATAGCAGGGTATTCAGGTGGGTAGAGGGCGCCCAAGAGGGGGAGGCCCGACCCGTTGATGTGTTGCATATAGTGGGCTAGAGGCCGTTGTGCCAAATATTATCACCCAGGTATGTCTTGATGTGCTAAAGTGGGGTACTATTGTATTTCACTATACCTCTGTCGGTCGGGACGAGTTTCCCTTATTTGTTGCTTATTTATGAGTAAGTTTTATGCTTGACACTCTATTTTCGTGTTTTCTCATGTTGGGAGATTTTATGAGCGGTAGCCGTGTCTATAGTGGTGTTATTCATCATTGATAGTGGTGAGACTAGAAGTGAGTCCTTGTGTTCTTCGTGGTAAGCTTTCTGTGATTTTCCTAAATATTTTGCTTACGAGCTGTGATTTGATACTCCATTGAGATGTGAGTTAAGTGAGCGCTATGATTTTGTTAGCCGAGATGAATGAGCGGGAGATTTCTATTGGTATGATATATATTCGGCATGTGACATAGAGTTGAGGGCGAGACCCTCGTGATTCGATATGTTTGAGCTGGGCTGAGTAACGCGGTGGAAGTTATATCAGAATGGGATCCTTCTGTTTTGTTCATATGCGTTGCTCTTTTAAGTCAGTATTGATAGAGAGTTATGCCTATGGGCTTGTTTGATAGTACCTTTATATGCTTCTATTTTCATACTCAGTAATTTCATTATGTGCTTCTTTAGTGTAGCTTGCGGGATGTGTGCCCGGTGGTGTTAGCTGTGACTCGATGATTCGGGTGACTAATGATGAGGTCTTCGTGTTTATTGCATCATTATCGGTATTATGGGACTTGGAATCAGAGTTCTTTCAGATGTGAGGCTAATTGCCAATGTTGAGTTGATTTCGGGCAGTTATTGTGATCCAAAGTGCTATTGAGCCTATGTGTGATGTGCTATGTTGTGTGGTGGTGCCTTATGGGAGCAGACCTGAGTTGATGTATCTGGTTGAGGCTAATGTTGGATATGGATTTAGAATCGGGTCTTTTGGAAATGAGTAGAGGGTGAGAAATAGAGGTATGAGGCTTATCGGTGGTGATGTGAAGGCTATATTGCAGTTGTGATGGTGTCATCAGGCTTATGTAGGTTGGGGTGATGTGGGATCACACGCGGGTGTGTGTTGGAAGAAGTGAATCTTGGCACGTTCGAGGACGAACGTTTGTTTAAAAGGGGAGATTGTGATGACCCAACAGGTCATCCCGTATATTTCTAGCTAATTCTATGTTTCAAGGTCGTGAAAACCTCCTTCTATCTCACCTCAATTTGCATGCGCAGCCCAGGAGTGTAGTTGGGAAGCCTTTATGTGAAAAATTGATAAAAATGATATTTTTGTGTTGAAATTTGAATAAAGTTAACTTTGGTAAATATTTTTGGTAAACGGACCCGGATCCGTGAATTGACGGTCCTGGAGGGTCCGTAGGAAAATATGGGACTTGGGCGTATGCCCGGAATCGAATTCCGAGGTCCCAAGTCCGAGAAATGAATTTTTAAAGAAAATTGTTTTCTGAAAAATATAAAGGTTTTTGAAAATGAAATTTGAGGTGAAACCTGTGATATCGGGCCCGTATCATGGTTCTGGAGCCCGATACAGGTTTGATATGTTTTATATGTGTTATTTGTTAAGTTTGGTAATAAACGGACTTGGTTTGACGTGATTCAGACCTTAAATGCAAAAGTTGAAGTTTAAGAAGTTTTGAGAATTTTTATGGATTTGGAGGTTTAATCCGATGTTTATGATGTTATTTTGGTATTTTGATTACTCGAGTAAGTCCATAGGATGTTTTTGAGGTTGTGTGTATATTTGGTTTTGAGACATGAGGGCTCAGGTTTGTTTCGAATAGGGTTCGGGTCCATTACCTCTCATTTTACTCTGCTGATTCTGCTATCTGGTGTTCTCTTCTATGCGATCGCACAGACTCATCCGCGATCCCATAGTGTAAAATGGACTAGCCCAATTTTTCCTCTTCGCGATCGCATAGTAACCCCTGTGTTCGCGTAGTGTCCTTGCTCTCCTTCCCCGCGTTCGCATTCCCCTTGTCGCGTTCGCGATGCTCCACTGGACAGTGACCATAAATCTCTTCTATGAAATCGCATCAACCAATTCGCGATCGCATAGTACCTTTTTGCCAGCAACATTTTTCATCTATGTGATCGCATCCTTGTGTCCGCGATCGTGATGCTTTAAAAAATACCTAGGCAGAACAATTTATAACCTCAAAATCGGGGTTTCACCATTTTAAACATATTTTGACTTCTAGAAATTGGTTTTGGGCGATTCTTGGAAAGTTTTTCACACAAATCGAATGGGTAAGTGTTCTTACACTATAATTAAATATATTTCATGAATTAGTTCTTGTTTTTATCATTTAATTTGTGATTTGGGTTGAGGGGATTGTGGGTTTTGAAAGAAAACTTCAAAAATGAAAATTCATGATTTGAATGACCAAATATTATTGAAATTGGATAAATTTAGTATTGGTGAACTCGTATCGGAATTGGTAACCGGAATTTGTAAAATTTGTCGGGTTCCGAAGTGCAGACCTTGGGGTAGACTTTTGGGTCATTTTTTTATAAATTTGCAAGGATTGAAACTTTATTATTCATAATCGTTCCTTATACGTTTTATATGTATTTTGAAGTTGTTTTAGATGATTTTGAGCCGTCCANTTCTATGTTGACTTTAGTCCGCGTACACGAGGTGACGAGTGCGTACTCGGACTTATTTGCAAATAGATTTCCCTTTAGGGATTTTTAGGTCCTTATGTTCCCCGTGTATGAATTGAAATTGTTATATTTGAATTCCTGATTTCTAGTTTCATCCCTCCCTGCTCAAATTAGAAGTACTTGCCTAGCATTCCTGGTTTCCTATATGATCTTAATTAACTTAAATGAAGACTTTGTTTTTCCTACCCTTATACTATATCTTTCTTCATACGCTGCCTATGTGACTAAAACTAGTATAATCTCTCCCTATAAATGTCTAACAAGTAATTGGAATATCTATATGTTGGTCAAGCATGTCCGTGATTTGTACATTGTGATTTAAATGATTTCCCCTTAAGTACTACTTAGGTTTAATTGATGACCGCCCATGCTGATGGTATTTCTTTGATGCTGCCTATTTACTGAGCATTTGTTCAAACTGAGTTTATTCGGTGAAGCTAATTGTCTAGTGAGATTGGTTATAGCTTATTCCCTTGCTGGGATGATTTGATTTCTCGGTTGCGAACTTGAATATATAGAATCTTTGCTATATTTGTCTTGTTTTCCCCTCGTTATGCTGCTTTCTCTTTGTGCTTGGCATTCCTTTCAGTGGCTACTTCTTATAAGTGAGTTTTTACCATTTTTGTGATTTAAATCTTTGTATTGATTTGCTCTTCACACTTTGCATTCGTCTTGTTTGCTTTTGCGCCGGTTGTGGCAATATATGTTGTTTCTGCCGCATTCTGGTTGTTTTCCTCAGTGGCTGCATTGTATATTTAAATTGGGACTGCGGACCGAGATTCGGGAGCTTCCTTTTGTACTGCATTGCGTATTTAAATTGGGACTACGGACCGAGATCCGGCATCTTTCCCCCTGTACTTCATTGCATATTTAAATTGGGACTACGGACCGAGAACCGGGAGCTTTCCCCCTGTACTGCATCGCATATTTAAATTGGGACTACGGACGAGATTGCAGGAGCTTTCTCCTATACTTCATTGCATAATAAATTCTGAGTTGCAGACTGAGTTCTTGTGGTTTTATCATTGAGGAGATTTGGATTGAAAGATATATATATATATATATATATATATATATATATATATATATATATATATATATATACACACACATACATACATATTGAAAAGTATAGCTGAAAAGCAATTATCTCTATGAAAAGTTCTGTTTGAAGGACTTCTATTTCGAAAGTAAATTTGAAAAGTATTTGTCATGCAGAAAAATGATATTTGAAAGAGCAGTATTGTGATGACCCAAAAGGGTCATCCTGTATATTCTATCTAATTATGTATTCCGAGGTCGTGAAAACCTCCTTCTATCTCACCTCGATTTCCGTGCACAACTCGGGCGTGTAACCGGGAAGCCTTTATGTGAGAAGCTGAAAAAAAATTGAAAATTTTGTATTGGAAATTTGAATAAAGTTGACTTCAGTCAACGTTTTTGGTAAACGGACTCGGACCCGTGATTTGACGGTCCCGAAGTGTCCGTTGGAAAATATGGGACTTGGGCGTATGCCCAAAATCGAATTCCGAGTTCCCAGGTCCGAGAAATGAATTTTTAAAGAAATTTTTTTTCTAATAAATATAAAGGTTTTTGAAAATGAAATTTGAGGTGAAACCTGTGATATCGGGCCCGCATTACGATTCTGAAGCCCGGTACAGGTTTGGTATGATTTTTATGTATTGTTTGTGAAATTTGGTAAGAAACGAACTTAATTTGACGTGATACGGATGTTAAATGCAAAACTTAATGTTTATAGAAGTTTGAAGAATTTTCATGGATTTTTATTTTAATTCATCGTGTTAGTGTTGTTTTATGTGGTTCGAAACCTCGAGCGAGTCCGTGTTAGGTTATATGACTTAGGTGTGTGGTTGGATGGGGTCTCGGGGGGGCCTCGGGTACGTTTAGGAAGCCCATTGGGTAATAGTAGAACTTGGGAGACAGCTGAAACATTGCTGGTTCTGGTATCTCGCACCTGCGATGGACCATCCGCAGGTGCGACGAGGAGCTCGCAGGTGCGGAACTTAGCTCAAACCCCCAATCCTCGCAGGTGCGGAGCCGCGGGTGCGGCCATTTGACAGCAGGTGCGACCCCAGGCTTTTTAGTGGGTTTTCGCACCTGCGATGGTAGTTCCGAAGGTGCGGTACCAGGGGCACATGTGCGGAATTGTTGGGCAGAAAAGGGGCAGAACCGAGGGTTTATGTTATTTTCACCATTTTCGAATTGGGGAGCTCGGGAGAGGCGATTTTTGGAGGCTTTTGCACGTGGGTAATTTGGGTAAGTGATTTCTATCCATTATAGACCAATTTCCATGTTTCCAATCTTAAATCCAACCTTTAATTTCGAAAATTTTGGGTAGAAAATGGGATAAACTTCATAGACCGAATTATTGAGTTTTGATTGGGGTTTTAACCTCCGATTTGAGATATTTTCATATGTTTAGACTTGTGAGTGAATGGGTGTCCGGAAAATATAATTTTTACCCGAATCTGAGACGTGGGTCCGAGGAACGTTTTTGGCAATTTTTCCTAATTTTGCGTCTTAGCTTCGAATTTATTAGTTAAACTAGTTTCTTGTAGTATTATTTACACGACGCTATTGATTTAATTAGATTTGGGCCATTTGGAGTCGGATACTCGTGGCAAGAACGTTATTTCAAGTTTGATTTGCGCGGTTGAGGTAAGTATCTTGCCTAACCTTGTGTGGGTGAATTGCCCCTTAGGATTTGAGTTTTCTATGTTGACTGTAATCCGTGTACGCGAGGCGACGAGCGCATGCTCGGACTTATTTTTGGAAAGTTGACCCTTTAGGAATCTTAGATCCTTATATTCGCCGAGTATGAAGTGTCCTTAGCATGATTGAATTTCCTAATTTCTAGTGTCATCTTTATTTGCTTAAATGTGGAAGTTCTTACTTTTGAATTTACTCCTATTGCCTACTTGACCCCTAATTGAGTTATCTAAAGATTTTATTTCCTTTACTGTCATGCTATATCTTCTTAACTGCGTATCTCAAATTTTCAATTATCTTCATCTCAACCTATAATTGTTTTGGTCTTAAATGAAGTTATGATTATTATCTGTTGCTTGTCCTTAAGTGGAAATTGCTGAATATTCTCGTAACTGCTCAACCTTAAAAGAAGTTTAGATATTCTATACCTTCGTGACTTACCTTATATAGAGTTAATGGATTTGTGTTGATTTCTTGTTGTTCACCCGTGTAATTAGGTGCGGCTGTTACATGCTATTTTCCTTCCTTGTTGAGTGATTCGTGATATGCCTAGCCCTCCTTATTATGTTTATTTCCCGTGAACTAGTTTTGCCTATCTTTTGGTCGAAGGCTCTTAAGTTGATGTATTAATTGTATCTTGAGCTGTTGTCATTGTTGTTGTTGTACTTGTTGTGGTGATGCACGAGGTTTCTGTCGTGTGATTGTTGATATGGGGATTTGCACGAGGTTTCTATCGTGCCGTGTTTACTATTGATATTGCACATGCGGCGTGATAAGGCGGGATACGAGATTGAGGGCTGCGCATGTGGCGTGACAAGGTGGGAACATGTTTATGCACGTGTGGCGAAACAAGGCAGGCATGTACTTTAATATTGCACATGTGGCGTGACAAGGTGGGCTATGTCAGGGATTGTTTGTGATACTTGTGTTGGCCTGGGGGCATTCCTTGTTGTTGATATTGTGTACTGGAACACTTACCGTGTGAGTTCATACGTGTGGAAATTTATGAGATGAAAATGTACGTGTTGCCTCTTTTGTTTTCCTTATGTCTACTGGTTGTTGAAATCATATTAGGACACCTGCACAAGCATACACGTAGTTATGTACTACTAATGGATTCAGGACTCCTTGTGGCTGTCAAGTATAGATACTCTTGTTGTGCTTACCGTATGGGTGGGAATGACCCAATTGGCACGTGAGTCGTCCGTGCAGTTAGTACTCGAATGAGGGTGCAAGATGCCAAATGCCAGGGTTCGGATATTGGGAACCGTAAATGATGATTTGTCCAAGGTTCGGAACCTCGTGGAGATGACTATGAATTTGATGTAGAAGTGGTTGAAGTTTTTGAGTCATTACAGGCACGTGTTGCATATTTACATGCCGGATTTGTCTGTGTTCTATTCTGTCCTTGGGTTACTTCATGGTTTCCGCTTATACTTATTGTTTTCCTTCTTTATCGAATTCACTGTCTTGTTAGCTATATTGCGTAGCTCTTATGTGTATATCATTATTTCCTCGACTCCTATATTGATACTTGTTCAGTTTTTATTAGACCAGTGGGTGTCTTGACTAGTCCTCGTCACTACTTCACCGAGGTTAGTCTTGATACTTACTGGGCACCGTTGTGGTGTGCTCATCCTACTCTTCTACACATTTTTGTGCAGATTCCAGGTTTTTGCATAGTCGCTGATTGATTGTCAGTAGCGCGGTTGCTGTTGTGGAGACTCAAGGTAAAACCGCTTCAGCGTTCGCGGTCTCAGAGTCAACCATCTTATATTTTATTTGCAATGTTCTACCTATCTCTGAACAGTGATATATTTAGGAGTTTTAGTGTAAATTCTGAAAAGCTTATGACTTGTACTTCCAGGTTTTGGGAATATAAGATGTGTAAAGAATTATTTATTTCAGAAAAGTATTAGATTCTATTTATTATTGTTGTTATTCCTGAATATTAGGCTTACCTAGTCTTTAGGACTAGGTGCCATCACGATACCCAACAGAGGGAGATTTGGGTCGTGACAAGTTGGTATCAGAGCTCTAGGTTCATAGGTGCTACGAGTCATAAGCGATCTTATTAGAGTCTTACGGATCGGTACGGAGACGTCTGTACTTATCTTCGAGAGGCTACGAGACTATCAGGATAACTTCACTTCCTTCTTTCCTATCGTGCGAGTTCATTGATCTTGATGTTCTAAATTTATCATTCCATTCTCTCACAGATGGTGAGGACGCGAGCTGCAGATTCTGAGGATGTTACCCCCGGAGCAGATGCCGCCAGGGGCAGAGGTAAAGACAGAGATTGACGAGGGGAACGTGCCGCAACTAGAGAACCTGCCAGAGCAGCCGTTGAGGAGCCGCCAACAATTCCAGTTGGGGGACGGGAGGCGCCATTTGTTACACCCAGACTTCAGGAGACCTTGGCACAGTTCTGGGATGTGATTGGTACCTTAACTCTTGAGAGATTGATTCCGAGTGCACCAGCTACTTCACAGGGTGGGGGAGGAGCTCAGACTCCCATCGCCCATACTCTGGATCAGCGAGATCAAGTTGGTCAGGTTCCAGGTGTCATGGAAACACAACCTGGGATCCCAGTTCCGCCCGTGGTTAGGGCAGCAGCATCTGAGGAGGAACAACTTAGACTCAAGAGGTACAAGAAGTACCACCCTCCTACTTTTAGTGGATTGGCAACAGATGATGCCCAGGGTTTCCTGGAGGAGTGTCACTGTATTCTTCGTACTATGGGTATTGTGGAGACGAGCGGGGTTTCTTTTGTTACGTTCCAGCTCAGGGAAGCGGTTTATCAATGGTGGCGGGCATATGAGTTGGGTAACCCGGCCGAGTCAGCTTCACTTACATGGGGTCAGTTTTGGGAGATGTTCTTGAGTGAGTTTGTACCTCAGTCCCTCCGAGATGCATGGCGCGTGGAGTTTGAGCGGCTGTTCCAGGGCACTATGTCAGTATCAGAGTATGTCGTCAGGTTCAGCGATTTGGCCAGGCATGCACCTACTTTGGTTTCTACAGTTAGAGAGCATGTTCGCAGATTCATTGAGGGCCTGAGGTGTAATATTCGGTTTAGCATGGCTCGGGAGTTAGAGTTGGATATTTCATTTCAGCAGGTAGTAAGGATTACTCGCAGAGTTGAGGGTATGCTGGATCGTGAGAGAGACGACGGGCGGGACTATGATAGAGACGTCAGAGGAGATCAGGAGAGAGAGGGTAGAGAGGTGAGGAGGCCTCGTGGGCCGGAGATATTTACTGGTCTTTATTATGGAGGCAGGGTACGAAATAATATAGGTTTTATGGGTCAGCCAGTTCAATTTGCATTGCCGGCTTCGCATGGGGTTTTAGGTACTCATGGGTCTCAGAGTACTCGGGTCGCGCATTTTCCACAGCCACGTTAGCAGAGAGGTTGTTTAGAGTGTGGAGATATCAGACACAGGGTGAGAGATTGTCCCAGGCTCCGGGCAGATGTGTTACAACAGGCATTCAGGTGAGTAGAGGGCGCCCAAGAGGGGGAGGCCCGGCCGTTGATGTGTTCCGTATAGTAGGCTGGAGACCACTGTGCCAGATGTTACAGTACAGGTATGCTTCGTTTTGTTACATAGGTGCACCATTTGTATTTCATTATAGCTCTACTGGTCGGGACGAGTTCCCTCATGGTTGTTTTGTTTATGAGTGAGTTTCATGCTTTGCACTCTATGTTTGTGTTTGCTCCTGTTGGGAGATTCTGTGAGTAGTAGCCCCTGTCTATTGTTTGTCTTTATTCAGTATTGAGAGATATGAGACTAGTAGTAAATTCCTGTTGTCCAGTACGGTAAGTTTGATGTGATTCCTGATTATTTTGTTTACGAGTTGTGATTTGATACTCCATCGAGATGTGAGATCAGCTAGCGTTATGATTTTTATCAGCTAGAGATGAATTAGTGGAGGAATTTCAATTGGTATGATATATTTTCGGTATGTGATTCAGAGTTGAGGGCGAGGTCCTCGTGATATTTGTGATCCGATATGTTTGGATCGGGCTGAGTACTGTAGTGGAAATTTTTATCAGGATGATATCCTTGTGATTTGTTCATGTGCTTTAGTTCCTTCCTTGTTATGTTGTTGTGTAAGTTAGCATTGATAGAGAGTTTTGCCTGTCGGGCTTGTTTGATAGTTTCCTTATGTTCTTTTCCTTTCATTTTCATTTTGTGCTCCTTGAGTTTTATCTTGCGGGGTGTGTGCCCAGTGGTGTTAGTTGTGGCTTGGTGATTTGGGTGTCAATGTTATGAAGTCTTTGTGTTTCTTTCTTTATTATCAATGTGATGGGGGTTGGGAATATAGTTCTATCGGATATGAGGCTAATTGTCAATGCTGAGTTGATTTCGGGAAGCCATTGCGACCCAAGTTTTATTATGAGCCTATGTGCGATGTGCTATATTGTGTGGTCGTGCCATATGGGTATAGTCATGAGTTAATGCAGCTGGTTGGGGCTAATGTCGAATGTGGATTTAGAATCAGGTATTTTGGAAATGAGTAGAAAGGTGAAAAATTGAGGTATAAGGCTTATCGGTAGTAATAGAAAAGCTAAATTGAGATTGTGGTGGTGACATTAGTCTCGTTTAGATTGGGGTGACGTGGGATCACCCGCAGGTGTGTGTTGGAAATGCGCAATCAGTGATTTGATGAGTTCAAGTGAATCTTAGCACGTTCGAGGACGAACGTTTGTTTAAGAGGGGGGACTGTGATGACCCAAAAGGGTCATCCCGTATATTCTATCTAATTCTGTGTTCCGAGGTCGTGAAAACCTTCTTCTATCTCACCTCGAATTGCATGCGCAGCCCGGGCGTGTGGCAGGGAAGCCTTTATGTGAAAAGCTGAAAAAAATGAAAAATTTGTATTGAAAATTTGAATAAAGTTGACTTCAGTCAACGTTTTTGGTAAACGGACCTGGACCTGTGATTTGAAGATCCTAGAGGGTCCGTAGGAAAATATAGGACTTGGGCGTATGCCCGGAATCGAATTCCGAAGTCCCAGGTCCGAGAAATTAATTTTTAAAGATAATTGTTTTCTGAAAAATATAAAGGTTTTTGAAAATAAAATTTGAGGTGAAACCTGTGATATCGGGCCCGCATTACGATTTCGAAGCCCGGTACAGGTTCGATATGATTTATATGTGTTGTTTGTGAAATTTGGTAATAAACAGACTTAATTTGACGTGATTCGGACCATAAGTGCAAAACTTAATGTTTATAGAAGCTTGAAGAATTTTCATGGATTTTTAGTTTAATTCATCGTGTTAGTGTTGTTTTATGTGGTTTGAAACCTCGAGCTAGTCCAGGTTAGGTTATAAACTTTTGTGTGTGGTTGGATGGGGTCCCGGAGGGGCCTCGGGTACGTTAGGATGCTCATCGTGTGTTAGTAGAACTTGGGAGACAGTTGAACTATTGCTAGTTCTGGTGTCTCGCACCTGCTATGGACCATCCCCAGGTGCGGTGAGGAGCTCGCAGGTGCGGAACTTAGCCCAAACACCCAATCCTCGCATGTGCGGTGAGTTTTTTGTATGTGCGGAGCCGCGGGTGCGGCCATTTGACTGCAGGTGCGACCCCAGGATTTTTAGTGGGTTTTCGCACTTGTGATGGTAGTTCCGCAGGTGTGGTCCCAGGGGCGCAGGTGCGGAATTGCTGGGCAGAAAAGGGGCAAAACCGAGGGTTTATGTTATTTCACAATTTTCAAATTGGGGAGCTCGGGAGAGGCGATTTTTGGAGGCTTTTTGATGCGATACTAGAATTCATAGTTTAACATGTTATATGCCTTGGAGTTTATGCGCATTAATGATAAAAAAAATACACTTTTTATGTGCTTAATGGAGTTTATTTCATATGTAGGTGAATTGGAGATGGAAACCGAGCAAAATGGATGCAAATACGTCGACAATACGCTTGAGAAGCGAAGAGGGAACACTCTGGCCTTATCCAGGCGTTTGCCTCCTAAAGCCAGGCTGGCCCTGGCGTTAGGGGGGCGTTTGCCTCCTAAAACGAGGCCTGTCCTGGCGTTATCCAGGCCTTAGAGCCAAAACGCCTGGTCTCCTGGTTCTGGCCAATTTTGAGTTTTGACGAGTTTAAGTGTTTCCCGGTTGAAATAGAAGTCTCCTACACATTTAGGGTTTGTCCTAAACTTATAAATAGACCCCAAAAACACAACTTGGAGAGGATCGGAAGAGGAGAGAAGGGGTAGAACGGCAAGACATCAAATTGTACATATTTTCTTCATTACTTTGTAGTTTAATTATGCAAGTTATTTTAGATTTGATTCTTATGAATTTGTTTAGCTAACTTCTTTAAT
>MDKI01219627.1:0-62367 GCA_005239505.1 Nicotiana paniculata | reverse complement strand
TGATTCGGACCTTCGGTTGAGAAAATAGTAACTTTAAGTGTTCTTGAGAATTTCATTGATTTTAATGTTAAATCCGTAGTTTTAGGTGTTATTTTGACGATTTGATCGCACAAGCAAGTCCGTATGATGTTTTTAGACTTGTGTGCATGTTTGGTGCACAGATAATTTGTGCTTCGCAATCGTGAAGCTACTCTCACGATCGCGAAATGTAAGCTAGGCTGGGAGGAACATTCTTCTTCGAGAACGCGAAGGACTGGTCGTGAACGCGAAGCATTAGGGGTGGTACCCTTCGCGAACGCGATCAATCTTCTGTGAACGCGGTGGTTTAAGGGACCTGGGGGAGGGGGTCAGTAACCTTCTACGCGAACACGACACTTGGCTCGTGAACGCGGAGGCTTGGAGGGTGGGTGGGTGGGAATGCCTTCACGAATGCGTGGGTTACCTTGCGAACGCGTAGGCTAATAGGGCTACAGCTTCACGATCGCGACAGGCTTCTCGCGAACGTGATGAAGGCTGTCCAGTGCTTTAAACAGAATCCAAAATCGGGACATAGTCCCAAATTTCATTTTTCAACCATAGAACTCGACCTAGGGCGATTTTTGAAGAGGGATTTCGACACCCAATCATAGGTTTGCACTTTTTAACTTGTTTTCTTCAATTATTCATCATCATTTATCGAATTCCTAGTCTTTAATCTTGTTCTTTAAGGGTAGAAATTAGGGATTTTTGGGGAATTGGAAATCTTACAAATTTGGGGATTTAGACCTCGAGTTGGGGTTGGATTCCGGAACTAACTACATATTCGGGATCGGGGTTGAGTGGGTAAAGGGATTTTGGTCCGTACCTTGAGTTTGGACCAGGCGGGCCCGGGGTCGGGTTTTTGACTTTTTTTGGAAAAATTCGAGAAATCTGTAATTATTCATTAAAGTCGATTCCTTTACCGATAATTGATGGTATTAAACTATTTGTGACTAGATATGAGTGGGTTGGAGGTGAATTCTAAAGGAAAATTGTTACTTGAGCAGTGAGTGGCCCGCGAATTGAGATAAGTGTCGTGCCTAACTTTTGCTTGAGGGAATAGGTATTATGTGTTTATTTTTCTACGTGTTTGGTTGATGAATTCGATGTATAGGTGTGATGAGTATCTATACGTTGTTGTTGAGTCATAGCATGCGAGTGAAATTCTATCCTTTGTGAATCTTGCAGTCTTTAATCCTACTATTCATTCTTAGTGTTGTTATTAAAGATGTTGGTGACTCATATCTGGATTCACTGAGAGTTGATAACTTCTGGATATTGATAAACTACTGGCTTCTTTGTGAAATTTCTATTTATCCGTTGTTATTGATTATTTGACTTGTGAGGAGTGCAAAACACGAAGGGTGATGTCGTGCATGCATTATTTATATTGTGAGTAAGAGTGTAAAGCACGAAGGGTGATGTTGTGCCATGTTTTGTGAGTGTTAATGCACGAAGGGTGATGCCGTTCCATGATTAGGAGATCATAGATGACTTCTACGCTGGAGACCCGAGGTAGATCTGCCGACGTCCGCAGATTCCTGGAGTCCCCTCCTATATGCTCATTTACTGTTCCCTTTAGTTCACAAACAGTTATACATTTTTCTTTCAGCCAAATACTTGTAGTAAATTTCTTAGTAGTCTGTGAGTTGTGACTCTAGATCAGGGGTGGTTATACATGTAGATATCGTATGCGCGGTGTTATTATGTAAATTTTGTTTCGGTATTGAAGTTACATGTGTTGAAATTTAGTGGATCTCCGTAAGTTTTAAATGTTTTTATGTTGTAAATCTCTAATATTGGCTTGCCTACCAAGTGCAGTGTTAGGCTCCATCACGGTCCCGACGGTGGGAATTCGAGTCGTGACAAGTTGGTATTAGAGCCCTAGGTTGCTTAGGTCTCACAATCCACGGGCAAGCTTAGTAGAGTCTGGGGGATCGGTACAGAGACGTCTGTACTTATCTCCCAGGGGCTATAAATTTAGGAACAAGTTCACTTTTATTCAACTCTATCATTCGATTCTAGTTATCCCAATACTGATTGAGCTCTTCTATTCTTATTCTCTCGCAGATGGTGAGAACACGTATCGCTTTTTTTGCTGATCAGCAGTCGGATCCTCTAACAACAGTTACTACAAGGGGCAGAGGCCGAGGCCATACAGAGGTCGAGGCAGGGGCAGGGCTCAGCCCAAAGCCCGAACAACAACTCCAGCTGTGGAGCCTCAGGTAGAGTTCGACGAGGAGGTTCCAGCTCAGACTATTCCTGCAGGACTAGCTCAGCTCCCAGAGGGGTTTATTTCCACCCCGGTACTTCAGGATGCCTTAGTCCGATTACTGGGCCTTATGGAGAGTGTGGCCCAGACTGGTGCATTCCCCATGGCACCAGCCGTATCTCAGGCTGGATGAGGAACCCAGACTCCTGCCACCCACACTCCGGAGCAGATGGCTCCCCAGTTTCAGACTTTAGTAGCCCATCCAGTCGGGGTAGTTCAGCAGGTTGCTGTAGCACTGCCCGTTGATGGGGCAGCTATGTCCTTCGAGGATTTGTGGAGAGTGGATAGGTTTACCAAGATTTTCCTAGTTCATTTCAGTGGTGCCACTTCAGAGGACCCCCAAGAGTACCTTGATAGCTGCGATGAGGTTCTTCGAAACTTGGGTATATTAGAGACCAATGGGGTTGACTTTGCTGCTTTTCAGATGACTAGTTCCTCCAAGAAATGATGGAGAGATTATTTATTGACTAGAATAGTTGGGTTGCCTGCTCTTACTTGGGATTAGTTCTCGCATATCTTCTTATAGAAGTTTCTTCCTATCACTACGAGAGAGGAGCGCCGCCATCAGTTTGAGCGTCTCCAGCAGCGCAACATGACTGTTACTCAGTATGAGTCCCATTTCGTGGATTTGGCCCGTCATGGCATTCTTTTTCTCCCCACAGACAGAGAGAGGGTGAGGAGGTTTATTGAGGGTCTTGCTCAGCCTATCAAAGTGCAGATGGTGCAGGAGACGGGGAGTGAGATCTCCTTCCAGGATGCGGCCAATGTGGCCAGGCGAGTTGAGATGGTTCTTGGATTGGGAGGGCATGGGTAGGACAAGAGACCTCGCCATTCCGGTGGATTCAGCGGTGCCTCATATGGAGGAGGGGGTACTTATGGTAAAGGCCATCCTTCCAGGCTATTTCATTCAGCATTTCAGGCATCCCACGGTGCCCCAAGTGGTCGTGGCCCTTATATTTCTTATTCTCATCAGTCAGATCCTATCAGTGCACCTCCTTTTCAGAGTTTTAGTGTGGTTATTTAGGTCGACAGAGTCAGTTTGTCGGCCAACAGTCTCAGCAGCCGAGGTCATGTTATACTTGTGGTGACCCGAGGCACATTGTCAGATGTTTCCCTCGTGCGTCGAGCAGTTCACAACTAGCCAGAGGTAGGGGTCAGGTAGCTGGAGGTAGGGGCCAGATTGTTAGAGGTGGAGGTCAGTACGCTAGAGGTGGAGGCCCGCCAGTCAGAGGTCGTCCCAGAGACATGATTCAGGGTGGTGGGGCCCAACCCCAATGTTATGCCTTTCCAGCCAGACCTGAGGCTGAGTCCTCCCATTCTGTCATCACATGTACTGTTTCAGTTTGTAGTAGAGATGATTCAGCTCTATTTGATCCGGGTTCTACTTACTCCTATGTGTCATCTTATTTTTCTTCTTATTTGGTTGTGCCCCGTTATTCCTTGAGCGCCCCTGTATATGTTTCCACGCCCGTAGGGGATGCTATTGTTGTAGATCGTGTATATCGCTCATGTGTGGTCGCTATTGGGGGTCTTGAGACCAGTGTAGACCTTTTGCTCCTTGATATGGTTGATTTCGATGTCATACTGGGCATGGATTGGCTGTCACCTTATCATGCTATCTTGGACTGTCATGTTAAGATAGTGACCTTAGCCTTGCTGGGGTTGCCTCGATTAGAGTGCAGGGAGACTCCTGGTCATTCCTCCAACAGGGTCGTTTGCTATATGAAGGCTCGACATATGGTCGAGAAGGGGTGTTTGGCCTATTTGGCTTATGTTCATGATTCTAGTGCTGAGGTTCCTTCTATGGACTCTGTGCCGGTTGTTCGTGAGTTTCCTGAGGTATTTCCTGTGTTGGGTCGATTGGTTCGGGTTCAGAGTGGTCATGGTGAGAATTGAGGCATTTAGTCTCCCAAGGTAGCCTAATAGTTCAGAAAAGTCAACTAAGAGTTGACTTATTGTGAATGATCTCAGAATGCGTATTTTATGGCTCGGATGGTTTCGTTAGGTGATTTGGGACTTAGGAGTGTGTTCAGAATGAAGTTGTGATTTCTGGTGTAGAATTAGGCTTGAATTGTTGAGTTTTTGGCGATTTCCAGTTGGTAGTGGAAAATAGGCTATGGGGGTCTAAATGGGATTCCGGAAGTTGGAGCAGGTCCGTAATGTCATTTTGAGTATGTGTGCAAAATTTCAGGTCAATCAAAGGTTTTTCAGTTGGTTTCGGCGTCGTTGGTAAAATTTGGAAGTTTCAAAGTTCATAGGCTTGAATTTGATGTAATTTTGGTGTTTTCATGTTGTTTTTGGTGTTTCGAAGGCTCGACTAAGTTTGACTAATGCTATGGGGTGTGTTGGTATATTTGGTAGGGGACCCTAGGGGCTCGGGATTTATTTCGGATGGTTGGCGGAGTTTTGAACATGGAAAATTGCAGCAAATGGCTGTTGGTGTAAGTTTCTGGTGTTGGCCGCACCTGTGGATTGATAGCCGCAGGTGCGATGTCGCAGGTGCAAAAGGCAATGTCGCAGGTGCGGAGAAGTGGCCGCAGGTGCTAGAATTGGTCCGTTAGTGGAATTACGCAGGTACGGAATTGCTGGGCAGAACAGTATAAAAGAGGCCTCCGCGAAATTTTAGTTATTTCACCATTTTTTCATGCGGTTGGAGCTCAATTGAGGGCAATTTGAAGAGAGAATTCGTGGGTCCAGTGAAGGTAAGTTCCCAAGTTATTAAAGTCATTTCCATGCTATTTTGTTCGGATTAGGATTGTAAATTGAAGTATTTAAGTAAGAAAAAGTTAGGAAAATGGGAGGAAAGATTTGAGAATTTCTTTTGGCAATTTTAGTAGGCAATTATGGTCCGATTTTGATGTTCCTGGTATGTACGGACTCGTGGGAGGATAAGGGTTTTGGTGATATAAATTTTATCGGATTCCGACACGTGGCCCCGGGGCTTGGGTTTGGCCGAATTTCGAGATTTTTGTATAAATTGATAGTTTCGATTGGGTTGAGTTCCTTTGGTATATATTAATGATGTTAAACTGGTT
The DNA here is from genome assembly GCA_005239505.1 of Nicotiana paniculata. Classification (NCBI taxonomy): domain Eukaryota; kingdom Viridiplantae; phylum Streptophyta; class Magnoliopsida; order Solanales; family Solanaceae; genus Nicotiana; species Nicotiana paniculata. The sequence goes on along the minus strand of MDKI01219627.1, from coordinate 57,042 downwards.
TTGTCTTAATTCGGAGCAATCAGGAGCCAACTTGAGGGGCAAGAGCATTGCGGACTAGTATTGTGGCCCGATAGAGGTAAGTAATGGTTATAAATCTTGTCTTGAGGGTATGAAACCCCGGACTACGTATTTCTCACTTATTTTAGAATGGCGCACATGTCAGATGACGAGTATGTGGCGTACACTGATTTTTGGATTGGACTAGGTCCACTCTGTTGCAACTAATGACTTGCATGTTTTACTAAAACCTTATGTTAAATTATGTTCTAAAGATTGTTTAAATATTTGGGATATAAGCCGTGTTTGGGGCCTCATGCCGATCTGAGGTGCTGAGTGACTGATTGTGAGTGATGGTGAGGTATGCCCGAGGGGCTGATTATGAGTGACTGTGAGGCATTATGATTTCATATATCTATGTTATACTGTTGGAAAGAAAGCTGTGCATCTTGTGAATTGATGACATTGATTTTATGTGGGTTTTGCTGCTCAGACCTGATTTATTTTCATTACTACTGAGTTGGTGTACTCACATTACTCTCTGCACGTTGTGTGCAGATCTAGGTGTTGGGGCAGGGTGAGCTGTCTATCTGTTCAAGAGATTCTCGGAGGTTTGCGAGGTAGCTGCATGCGTCCGCAGTCCTGCTCCCTCTCCTGCTTACTATTATAGAATTTATTTTTGTTGAGTTGTATATTTTATGTAGATGCTCATGACCAGTGACTCCGGGTTCTCGGGGGTTATATTTAATATTCAGTATAGATTTAACTGTTTTATAAATATTTAAAGAAAACCTTTATGGGTAATCAGTATAGTAAAGATGTAAATGGAAGCTTATGATGATTCGAGTGTAGTTTTGGCTGGCCTAGTTCCACGATAGGCGTCATCACGACTGACTTAGATTTGGGGTCGTGACATATATATATAGGCATTGATCTCCCCTCTATGAATATGTAGTGGAAGTTGAAAATAGTGGTGCTTTAATTGATACAAATCAAAAACACTCTGATGATGCTGTATTTCATGAAGATGGGTCGAGAAAATGCTTCCGCAGAATACTCCAATGCTCCTCAATGATTTTGCATCATTGAATAAAGCTGGAGCTGCTAAGATTGACAAAGGTATGCAGTCTGAAAAACATGTTGGCACTGAAGAACAGACATCGAGTGATGTGGGTACTTCTATTGCGAAAGGCAATCCGTTTGCGGAAGCAATAGTTATTTGCCAAGAAATTTTAGGTGTAGAGACACAGGAAGTTGTCACTACAGGTATAAATTGTTACGCCCCGCAACATTATGTCAATATTACGTCCCGCATTTTTATATTATGATGATGTTACGCTTCGCAATATTAAATTACGGCGATGTTGCACCCTGTAGTATCATATGTTGAATTTGTCATAAGGTAATTAGCATTAGTCCAAGGAAAAAGATTATTCTGAGATTATAAAGATTTTGCTATTTTAAACAAATGATGAGTAAATTCGTGAAGGTGAGAGGGGAAGCAAGTCAAAGAAAATGAATTTTTCGTCCAAGTTTGAAATATTGGGATAAAATACGGGCCGAGCATTAATACCCGATATTTATGGACTAGTGCCATACAAGGTACTATATGACTATGATATTACGGTGTAGAAGGTATGTTAAAAGCGAGTAATATTATAAGTACGTTGAGATAATTCTTAATTATGCGGGTAATCGATTAATTACCGGGTAACGAGACATTACCTAATTAATTATGATATATTGGATAAGAATTTCATCCACCAACGTGGCTGTACATCAAAGCCAACAAAGTCACAAAATGTGACTCTTCAAGTCCACATATACGTAGCACATTTAGAATGATAGTTGGCCAAACCATCCACAAAGTGGGGACCCCACAAATCTCCAAGATAAAGAGATTAATAGATACAATTCAGAGAAAAAGCTTATGGAGGGGGCTGCCATGAAACCTTACAACAATTAACAAGGTAATTGTTATCTTACTAGTGGTCACGGCAAAGAGGACATAGGTGATTTAATTGCATGGATTTTTCCCTACTATTTGAAAGACAACAGGAAATACCATTTGTTAGTACATCAAGTTTGATTCACTGTGTACATTCAAGAAGAGGTACCTAATTAAAGAGGAAGATGGATAACTTTCCCAAGAAGAAATAGGAATACTCAAAGGACCAATCAATTAAATATAGATGAACTTTCGTGTTGTTTGCTCCCAACCGATTCAACTTGAGCATGCCGGTTATACTTTTCAATTATTTATGACAGGTATGTTAAGGCTACCCCTTCTTTCTTTTTGATATGATATATACGAACGAACGAAACGAGCAAATGCACAACTTTCATAAATTACTTTATTCGTAGAATGCTAGAGATGTGTATATTCTTGTTTTCCATGTATCATATTATTCTATCATCTGTTCATATGTCTTAAAAATACGTAAGTTGGTAAAATTTATTTCATGATATTAATCAAAGGCATAATGGTCGTATGACGTACCGAGAGGTTTTATTATCTTAATTTCACGTGCATTTCATGCATTTACATATGCACATTGACCCATGACCATACGACATTATATACGCGTTGTCACGACCCGATATCTCACGTCCAGGCCGTGATTTGCTAGACAAGCCAATGTTACTAGTTATTCTGATTTATTCATGTGTTGTTTAAAATTTTTATAAGTGACATATAAGAACAAATAGATAAGAGAAATGCGGAAGGAAAGAAATTCAACATTTTAAATAAATAATTCGCGAAAAATCTCCTTAAACATACCCCCAAGATTGGTGTCAAAAATTCACGAATAGTCTAAGATTTTTACTACAAACAAAGTCTGAACAAAATAATGCAACTGTCTCGGAAATACAAGAGAAGAAAGAAATAAAGAGGAATGGGACAGGAGGTGACGCCAAGGCGTGCAGACGCCTGCATGACTACCTCAGTGTCGCCTGTGGGCTGAATGACACTCTCTCGATCACTGTCCACCGGGTACGGTACAGTAATCTGCACAACATAAAGAAGTGCAGGTGTAGCATCAGTACAACCAACCCCATGTACTGAGTAAGTGCCGAGCCAACCTCGGTGAAGTAGTGACGAGGCTAGGACATGAAAACCAATAAACACATGTGCAATTCTACAATATGTAATAGAAATAACGGCAGGAAGTAAATAGCTTAGTATAATTACGGGAAGAACATGCCAGGATACAAACACTTATTGAGTAACAGAACATGGTAACCGTCTAGTATCAGAATAACAACAGGGAATAAACAAGTGCACGACATCACCCTTCGTGCTTTACTCTCATTCTCACCAAGACAAGTGCACGACATCACCCTTCGTGCTTTACTCTCATTCTCACTAAGACAAGTGCACGGCATCACCCTTCGTTCTTTACTCTCATTCTCACTAAGACAAGTGCACGACATCACCCTTCGTGCTTTAAATATAAATCATGGCAGGGCATCACCCTTCGTGCTTTTAACTCATTATATTGGCACGACATTAACCTTCGTGCTTTTAATATGAATCATGGAACGACATCACCTTTCGTACTTTACACTCTTCCTTACCCAATAATAATCAGAACAACAACTTGACAAGGAAGAACCACAATACAAAACATAATTTACAGCATCCCGGCAAGGGAACAACAACAAAAATATCACCATCCCGGCAAGGAACCCAGCTATAACCAACCTCACTGAACGTACAACATAACCAAAATGATCCTCCACCGAACAACTAATCAATTGTGTTCCCAACCAAGTATTTCCAACAATTGAATAATCTCCCAAAAATAGATGCTACTTCATAACACAGTGGATATCGAAGAAAGACACATATACCATAAGATATGACTCACGGGAATGCTTGACAACAAGGTATAGGTACTCGTCACCTCACCTATACATTGAACATGATAATAACACGTACCACATAAGACTAAACACCTATTCCCTCAAGCTAGGGTTAGGCCAAACACTTACCTCGATTCCCAGGAATCCAATCAAGCCTCTAGCACTGCTTTCCCTCTCGAATTCAACATCGGAACAACAATATCTAGACATAATTAACTTAAGTATATCAATAATGACTCAATAAATCGATCCTATAGCCTAATTATCCATTTCCTAGCATTCTTCCAAAAATACCAAAATTCGACCCCGAGCCCGCTCGCTCGGATTCCAATAATTCTCGAAGGCAACACTCACCCAAAGCCTAAGGATCATTAATATACGATTCTTACTTGATTTCATAGCCAATTCACAGAAATATTTCTCGAATTATCATACATTCTAGGTTACTACCCAAATTCTTGATTTTTGCACTAATTTATGTAGTTAATTAAGCTAGAAATCCATGCATGAAGCCAATTTTTGGGTAGAGTTCACTTACCTTAGAAGACCAGGTTGTTATCCCTTAACAATGGAGGAAAATCGCCCAAGGAAGAAGAAGGAAAGTGAGAAAATGGGTTTAAAACCCGTGTATAAAAATACACCGCCTGGACAGTGTTTTCGCACCTGCGGCTCGAGGACCGCACCTACGAGAAAAATCTCGCACATGTGGAAATGGGCTGGGGAGCCTGGGCCCGCACTTGCGTAGTGGAGACCGTACCTTTGGCTCCGCTCCTGCGAAATATATTTCGCACCTCCGATAATTGGCCAGGCCATTGGGTGATCATACTTGCGATGCTGTGGACCGCAGGAGCGGTCCCGCACCTACGAGTGGGCAACCGCACCTACGGTCACACTAGAACAGGTGCACTAGCAGCTATATTTGCTGGTTTTTAGCCCCGTTAGGTGCCCCGAAGGCACCTGGGCCCACCCGAGCCCTAGTCCAAATATACCAACGAGTCCCAAATCATAATACAGACTCGCTCGAGCCTTTGGAACACCCAAAACAATGCTAAAACTCAAAATCACACCCCAAACCCCAAGAACCAAACTTAGGAACTTTAAGTTTTCTAGACTTCGCTAACAACGTGCCGAACTAACCTATACAACTCGGAATGACACCAAATTTCACAGATAACTCACACAACATATATTAAACCTGTTCCGTGCTCCGAAACCATAATACGGGCCCGGTAACATAGATTTCACATCAAAGTTCATTTTCAAAAGTCTTTCTTATTTTCAGAAAATAATTTTCTTTAAAAATTCATTTCTCGGGCTTGGGAACTCGGAATTTGATTCTGGGCATACGCCCAAGTTCCATATTTTCCTACGGACCCTCCGAGATCGTCAAATCGCGGGTCCGGGTCCGTTTAACAAAAATGTTGACCAAAGGCAACTTTATTCCATTAATTATCATAAATTCAACAGTTCAACACATTTCCGCATAAAAACTTCCCGGCTATGCGCTCGGGCTGTGCACGTACATTGAGGTGAGATTAACAGAGGCTTTCGGGGTCTCAGAACACAGTTTCTACTAAATTACACAAGATGATATTTTGAGTCATCACAATCTCCACCTCTAAAATAACCGTTCGTCCTCGAACGGACATAGAAAAGTACATGAATCGGGGAAAAGGTGGGGATAACGGCTCCGCATATCGGGCTCGAACTCCCATGTAGCTGCCTCAATTGGCTGACCTCTCCACTGAACATGAACCGAAGGATAACTCTTCGATCTCAAATATCACACTTGCCGATCTAATATGGCTACTGGCTCATCCTCATAAGACAGATCCTTGTCCAACTGGACACCACTGAAGTCAAGTACATGAGATGAGTCTGCAATATACCTCCGGAGCATAGACACGTGAAATACTGGATGCACGACTTACAAACTAGGTGGCAAGGAAAGTCTGTAGGCCACCTCCCCTACCTTGTCCAGAATCTCAAATGGACCAATGTACCTAGGGCTCAACTTGACCTTCTTTCCGAATCTTATCACGCCCTTCATGGACGACACCCGAAGAAATACCCGGTCGCCTATCATAAATTCCAAATCTCGAACTCTGCGATCCGCATAGCTCTTTTGCCTGGACTGAGCTGTACGAAGTCTATCCTGAATGATCTTCACCTTATCTAAGTCATCCTGGACTAACTCGGAGCCCAACAATCTAGCCTCTCCCGGCTCAAACCATCCGACTGGAGACCGACACCGTCTACCATACAACGCCTCGTACAAAGCCATCTGAATGCTCGACTGATAGCTGTTGTTGTAGGCAAACTCAACTAAAGGCAAGAACTAGTCCCATGAACCACCAAAGTCCATAACACAAGCTCGCAACATATCCTCCAAAATCTTAATAGTACACTCGGACTGCCCGTCCGTCTGAGGATGAAATGCGGTGCTCAAATCAATCTGGGTGCCAAACTCTCGCTGAAATACTCTCCAGAAATGGGAGGTAAACTAAGTACCTCGGTCTGATATAATGGATATGGGTACACCATGCAGTCTAACAATCTCTCTCATATAGATCCTTGCCAACTTCTCTACTGAATATGAAACTGATACTGGAATGAAGTGCGCTGACTTGGTAAGCCTATCCACAACGACCCATACTGCATCAAACATCCTTTGAGTCCGTGGGAGTCCAACTACAAAGTCCATGGTGATATGCTCCCACTTCCACTCGGGAAGCTGAATCTACTGCATCAAACCACCGGGTCTCTGGTGCTCGTACTTAACCTGCTGAAAATTCAAGCACCGAGCTACATAAGCTACAATATCCTTCTTCATTCTATGCTACCAATAATATTGCCGCAAGTCCTTGTACATCTTTGCGGTGCCCGGATGATTGGAATATCGGAAACTGTGGGCCTCCTATAGTATCAACTCACGAATGCCATCGACATCAGGTACACAAATATGACCCTGAATCCTCAATACTCCTTCAGCATCAACCGTAACCTGCTTGGCATCTCCGTGCCTGACTCTATCTCTAAGAACACATAAGTGGCGATCATCATACTGCCTGGCCCGAATAGGTCATATAATGAAGAACGGGCCATGGTATGGGCCAAAACACTGCCAGTCTCAGAAACCTCCAACCTCACAAATCGGTTGGCTAACGCCTAAACATCCAAAGCAAGAGGTCTCTCTCCGACTGATAAATAGGAAAGGCTACCCATACTAGGTGACTTCTGGCTCAAAGCATCGGCCACCACATTGGCCTTCCTCGGATGATAAAGAATGGTAATATCATAATCCCTCAGCAACTCTAACCATCTCCTCTGTCTCATGTTCAACTCCTTCTGTTTAAACAAATACCGTAAGCTCTTATGATCCCTGAACACCTCACATGGCACACCATACAAGTAATGCCTCCAAATCTTCAATGCATGCACAATAGCTGCTAACTCCAAGTCATGAACTGGATATATCTTCTCATGGACCTTCAACTGACGAGAAGCATAAGCTATAACCTTTCTATCCTGCATCAACACTGCACCAAGCCCAACCCGCGAAGCATCACAATACACGGTATACGATCCTGAACCTGTGGGCGAAACCAACACTGGTGTCGTGGTCAAGGTTGTCTTGAGCTTCTGAAGCTTGCCTCGCACTCATCAGGCCACCTGAACTGGGCACTCTTCTGAGTTAACCTGGTCATCGGGGCTGCAATGGATGAAAATCCCTCCACAAACCAGTGATAATAACCTGCTAAGCCCTAGAAACTCCGGATCTTTGTAGCTGAGGTGGGTCTAGGCCAATCTCTGACTGCTGAAATCTTCTTGGGATCCACCTAAACACCCTCTGACGATGCCACATGGCCTAGAAATGCAATTGAACTCAAACAAAACTTACACTTGGAGAATTTGGCATACAACTGACTATCCCTCAGAGTCTGGAGGATGACTCTAAGGTGCCGCTCATGCTCCTCTCGGCTGCGAGAGTATATCAATATATCATCAATGAAAACAATCACAAATGAGTCCAAATAAGGCCTGAATACTCGGTGCATCAACTCCATAAAAGCAGCGGGGGAATTCGTCAGCCCAAATGACATCACCAAGAACTCATAATGCCCATAACGAGTGCGAAAAGCTATCTTAGGGACATCGGACGCCCTAATCCTTAGCCGATGGTAACCAGATCTCAAGTCAATCTTGGAAAACACTGAAGCACCCTGAAGCTGGTCGAATAAATCATCAATCCTCGGCAAAGGATACTTGTTATTAATAGTAACCTTATTCAACTGCCGGTAGTCAATACACATCCTCATCGAGCCATCTTTCTTCTTGAAAAACAATACTGGAGCACCCCAAGGAGAGACACTAGGTCTAATGAAGCCTTTATCCAACAATCCTGCAACTGATCTTTCAACTCCATCAACTCTGACGGGGCCATACGATACGGTGGAGTAGAAATAGGCTGGGTGCCCTGAGCTAACTCAATACAAAAATCAATATCCCTGTCAGGTGGCATACCCGGCAGGTCAACAGGGAAAACCTCTGGAAACTCACAAACCACGGGCACCGACTCCAGGGAAGGAACCTCGGCGCTATAATCACGAACATAGGCCAGATAGGCCAAACAACCCTTCCCGACCATGCGCTGAGCCTTCATATAAGAAATAGCTCTACCCGAAGAATGACTATGAGTTCCCTTCCACTCAAAACGAGGCACCCCTGGCAAAGCCAAGGTCACTGTCTTGGCATGACAATCCAGAATAGCATAATAGGGGGATAACCAATCCATCCTTAATATAACATCGAAGTCAACCATATCTAGAAGCAAAAGATCAACCTGAGTCTCCAGACCACCCATGACTACTAAGCAAGCACGGTAGACTCGATCTACCACTATAGAATCACCCACTGGTGTAGAAACATGCACAATAGTACTCAAGGAATCACGGGGCATACTCAAATAAGGGGAAAAATATGAAGACACATAGGAAAATGTAGAACCCGGATCAAATAACACCGAAGCTTCTCGGCTGCAAACTAAAACCATACCTGTAATAACTTCATCAAAAGCCTCGGCATCAGGTCTGGCAGGAAAAGCATAGCACCGGGTCTGAGCCCCTCCAATCTGATCATCTCTAGGTCGACCTACTGCGGCCTGACTTCTACCTCTCGTGGCATGTCCTTCACCTCTATGAGTCTAACCTCTATCTCTGGCACCTCGACCTCCACCCCTAGCTGGTTTAGGGGGTGGGGGTGCACCTGGTGCAGGAATCATAGCACGAGAGCCCTGATGCTGAGAACTACCAGAAGCTCGGGGGCAATACCTAACAATATGCCCTGGATCACCACAAGAGTAACAAGACCTCTGCTGCTAAAGCTGCTGGCCCTGAAACTGACCCTGTCGACTAGAATAACCACCCTGGAAGCTCTGAAGTGGCGGTGCACTGACAGGGGCTGATGGTGCACTGCGGGATACCTGAAGCGCCGACTGGAATGGCCTAGGAGGATGACCTCTGCCAAAAGAATCTCTGCCTCCAGATGAGGCATCACTGAACTGACCGAAAGAGCGAGGTCTCTTGTCAGACCCCTGACCACCGCCCTGTGATAAAACCATCTCAATACGCCTGACCACATTGGCCGCCTCCTGGAATGAAATATCAGTGCCTGTCTCTCTGGCCATCTGGAGTCTAATAGGTCGAGCTAGACCCTCAATAAACCTCCTCACTCTCTCATGATAAGTGGGGAGTATCATGATAGCATGTCAGGCAAAGTAATGAACCTGGTCTCATACTATGTAACAGTCATAGATCCCTGCAGGAGGCGCTCAAACTGCCTTCGAAGACCCTCCCTCTGAGTAACTGGTAGAAACTTCTCCATGAACAACTCGGAGAACTGAGCCCAAGTAAATTGTGTAGACCCAGCTGGTCTGGTCAAGCAATAATCCCTCCACCAAGTCTTTGCGGTACCTAAAAGATGGAATGCAGCAAAATCAACTCCATTGGACTCCACAATGCCCATGTTCCGAAGGACCTCATAGCAACTGTCCAAGAAATCCTGGGGGTCCTCTGATGATGCACCAGTAAATGTAGTAGAAAACAGCTTGGTGAATCGATCCAAACTCCACAAAGCATCGACAGACATGGCTACCCCCTCAGCTGTCTGTGCCACAAAACTCGGCTGAGCTTCTCCAACTGCCTAAGGTGCTGGAGTCTGGAACTGAGGAGCTAGCTGCTCTGGTGTGCGGGTAGTAGGAGTCTGGGTCCCTCCCTTAGCCTGAGAGACGACTGGTGTAGTAGGAAGAAGACCATCCTGAGTCACGCTCTCCATAAGGCCCACTAAACGGACCAGAGCGTCCTGAAGAACCGAGGTGGAAATGAACCCCTCCGAGACCTGAGCCGATCCAACTGGAACTGCCTAAGCAGGAACCTCACCGGCAAAGTCTACCTGTGGGTCCTCCGCTGGTGATGCTGTTATGGGCTGAGCCCTAGCTCTACCTCGGCCTCTAGCACGGCCTCATCCTCGGCCCCTCGCAGGAGCTGCAACAGGAGGATCGGGCTACTGATCAGAAGATGAGCAAGCACGCGTTCTCTCCATCTGCGAGAGAATAGAATAAAAAATCAGTTAGCATTTATAACTCAAACCGCACGACAAAGAAGAAGAAATATGAAGTTATTCCTAACCTTGTAGCCTCTGGGGGATAAGTGCAGACGTCTCCGTGCCGATCCCTCAGACTCTACAAGTTTGTCTGTGAATTGTGAGACCTAAGCAACCCAGTGCTCTGATACCAAATTGTCACGACCGATATCCCACCTCCAGGACGTGATGGCGTCTAACATTGAAATCGCTAGACAAACCAACGTTACTAGTTATTCCGATTTATTCCTTTGTTGTTTAACATTTTTATAAGTGACATATAAGAACAAATAGATAAGAGAAATGCGGAAGGTAAGAAATTCAACATCTTAAATAAATAATTCGCGAAAGATCTCCTTAAACATACCCTCAAGACTGGTGTCACAAATTCACGAACATTCTAAGAACTTTACTACAAACAAAGTCTGAACAAAACAATGCAACTGTCTCAGAAATACAAGAGAGGACAAAAATAAAGAGGAATGAGATAGGAGGTGATGCCAAGGCCTGCAGACGCTTGCAGGACTACCTCAGTGTCGCCTGTGGGATGAAGGACACTCCTCCGATCACTGTCCACCGGGTCCGGTACCGTAATCTGCACAACATAAAGAAATGCAGGTGTAGCATCAGTACAACCGACCCCATGTACTGAGTAAGTGCTGAGCCTAACCTCGGCGAATAAGTGACGAGGCTAGGACATGACAACCAATAAACACCTGTGCAATTCCATAATATGTAGTAGAAATAACGACAGGAAGTAAACAGCTAAGTATAATTACGGGAAGAACATTCCAGGATACAAACACTTATTGAGTAACAAGACATGGTAACCGTCTAGTATCAGAATAACAACAGGGAATAAACAAGTGCACGACATCACCCTTCGTGCTTTACTCTCATTCTCACCAAGACAAGTGCATGATATAACCCTTCTTGCTTTACTCTCATTCTCACTAAGACAAGTGCACGACATCACCCTTCGTGCTTTACTCTCATTCTCACTAAGACAAGTGCACGACATCACCCTTCGTACTTTTAATATAAATCATGGCACGACGTCACCCTTCTTACTTTTACCTCACTGTATCGGCACTGCATTAACCTTTGTGCTTTTAATATGAATCATGGCACGGCATCACCCTTCGTGCTTTACACTCCTCCTTACCCAACAATAATCAGAACAACAACTTGACAAGGAAGAAACACAATACAAAACGTAATTTACAACATGCCGGCAAGGGAACAACAATAGAAATATCACCATCCCGGCAAGGGACCCAGCTATAACCAATCTCACTGAACGTACAACATAACCAAAATGATCCTCCACTGAACAACTAATCAATAGTGTTCCCAACCAAGTATTTCCAATAATTGAATAATCTCCCAAAAATAGATGCTACTTCATAACACAGTGGATATCGAAGAAAGACACATATACCATAAGATATGACTCACGGGCATGCTTGACAAGAAGGTATAGGTACTCGTCACCTCACCTATACATTGAACATTATAATAACACGTAGCACATAAGATTAAACACCTATTCCTTCAAGCTAGGGTTAGGCCAAATACTTACCTCGATTCCCAGGAATCTAATCAAGCCTCTAACACTGCTTTCCCTCTCGAATTCAACTCCGGAACAACAATATCTAGACATAATTAACTTAAGTATATCAATAATGACTCAATATATCAATCCTATAGCCTAATTATCCATTTCCTAGCATTCTTCCAAAAATACCAAAATTCGACTCGGGCCCGCTCGCTCGGATTCCAATAATTCTCGAAGGGAACACTCACCCAAATCCTAAGGATCATTAATATACGATTCTTACTTGATTTCATAGCCAATTCACAGAAAAAGTTCTCGAATTATCACACATTCTAGGTTACTACCCAAATTCTTGATTTTTGCACTAATTTATGTAGTTAATTAAGCTAGAACTCCATGCATGAAGCCAATTTTTGAGTTCTCGAATTTTTGAGTCAATTTTTAATATACGATTCTTACTTGATTTCATAGCCAATTCACAGAAAAAGTTCTCGAATTATCACACATTCTAGGTTACTACCCAAATTCTTGCTTTTTGCACTAATTTATGTAGTTAATTAAGCTAGAACTCCATGCATGAAGCCAATTTTTGAGTAGATTTCACTTACCTTAGAAGACCAGGTCGTTAGCCCTTAACAATGGAGGAAAATCGCCCAAGGAAGAAGAAGGAACGTGAGAAAATGGGTTTAAAACCCGTGTACAAAAATACACTGCCTGGACAGTGTTTTCGCACCTGCGGCTCGAGGACCGCATCTGCGGTATCGCACCTGCGAGAAAAATCTCGCACCTGTGGAAATGGGCTGGGGAGCTTGGGCCCGCACCTGCGGAGTGGAGACTGCACCTGCGGCTCCGCTCCTGCGGAATATATTCCGCACCTACGATTATTGGCCAGGCCATTGGGTGTTCGCACCTGCGATGCTGGGGACAGGAGGAGCGCTCCCACACCTCCGACTAGGAAACCGCACCTGCGGTCACACCAGAACAGGTGCACCAACAGCTATATTTTGCTGGTTTTTAGCCCCGTTAGGTGCCCGGAAGGCACCTGGGCCTACCCGAGCCCTAGTACAAATATACCAACGAGTCCCAAATCATAATACGGACTCACTCGAGCCTTTGGAACACCCAAAACAACGCTAAAACTCAAAATCACACACCCAAACCTCAAGAACCAAACTTAGGAACTTTAAGTTTTCTAGACTTCGCTAACAACATGCCAAACTGACCTATACAACTCGGAATGACACCAAATTTCACAGATAACTCACATAACATATATTAAACCTGTTACGGGCTTCAGAACCATAATACGGGCCCGATAACACATATTTCACATCACAGTTCATTTTCAAAAGTCTTTCTTATTTTTAGAAAATAATTTTCTTTAAAAATTTATTTCTCGGGCTTGGGACCTCAGAATTCGATTCCGGGCATACGTCCAGGTCCCATATTTTCCTACGGACCCTCCGGGATCGTCAAATCATGGGTCCGAGTCCGTTTACCAAAAATATTAACAAAAGTCAACTTTATTTTATTAATTATCATAAATTCAACAGTTCAACACATTTCCACATAAAAACTTCCCGGCTACGCGCTCGGGATATGCACACACATCGAGGTGAGATTAACGGAGGCTTTCAGGGCCTTAGAATACAGTTTCTGCTAAATTACACAAGATGACCTTTTGGGTCATCACACGCGTATATATGTATATTATATTTATGTGGGATATGGGAAAAAGTTATGGCGTTATGGCGTTATATATGCACCACCACCTGATCAGCTGGTATACGTTGATGATTTGCCCACAGTGGCCGAGATGATATGATGGGATGCCCTTAGAGTCCTGATGATCTTATGAAACATGCACCTATGCATGCCATGACATTCATATGCATATGCACGACACTATAATTATTTCATGATTTACAAAGATATCCAGACTTACAGGTTGAGTCATGTACTCTATATTTCTTTCATGTCTTTTATGTACTTATTCATGTGCCTTACATACTCGGTACATTATTCGTATTGACGTCCCTTTTTTCCTGGGGACGTTGCGTTTCATTCCGGCAGGTCTCGATAGACATATCGAGAGTCCTCCAAGTAGGCGATCAACTCAGCGTAAGATGTTGGTGTACTCCATTTGATCCAGAATTGCTTGTTTGGTCAGTATTTAGATGTGTATTATTTGGTATGGTGGGCTATGTCCCGATCTTTGTGATAAGTATGTACTCTTAGAGGCTTGTAGACAGATGTTATGTACGTAAAAGAGTGTATGGCCTTGTCGGCCTATGTTTAGTACATAAGGGATTATTTTGGTCTTATAGGCCCGTACTTCATATGTATAAGTTTATAATCCCTCATGCTTTACTACAGATTATTTACCTATGATAGAATGATATGAAAGATATGTTACGTTGTACTCGGTTGAGTAAGGTACTGGGTGCCCGTCGCGGCCCATCGTTTTGGGTCGTGAAATAAATATTTTCTATGTTATTATATATATATACACACACACACTTGGTCATTGATCCATACCCCTCTCTATGAATATGTAGTGGACGTTGAAAATAATGGTGTTTCAATTGATACAACTCAAAAACTCTCTGATGGTGCTGCATTGCATAAAGATAGAGTCGAGAAAATGCTTCCGCAGAATACTCCAATGCTCCTCGATGATGCTGCACCATTGAATGAAGTTGGAGTAGCTGAGATTGACAAAGGTATGCAGTCGGGCGATACCACATTGGAGGACAAACTTCAAGGTATTCTATAGATCACGAATTTATTACATTTGATCCAAGTATATATTTTTTCATTTTGAAATTTTACATACTTTTTTTATGCTTTTTGATGATTATTTAGAAAGGTTCAATGCAGCCGAAAAAGAAATTGGTGAGCTCATTTGGCTATATGAAAAAGGAGAAATACATCTATTCACACATGTTGGCTGTATGAGTCATTATTATTTAATTTTTTTTGCATGAAGATATAGGCATATCTTAGGGTAATGCAAGTGAATCCATTGGAATGCAAACACACATCTGTGTCGCAACACTTAGACCAGGTAGTTATTTGCTGCAGTTCGACTACAATGTATTTTTTTTCCTAATGTGTGTTTGTATCAGTTGTATTTATGTATATATGTTCCTTATTTTTTGCAGATCTCATCTGATGCATCACAACTTCTTCCAAATCCTAAGAAAAGGAAGGTGTTCAGTTCTCCTAATGTTTTGCGTGACACTAGTGATATCCCCAGCTTTAATTTATGTTTATTTTCGCTATTGTTGTTGGTGGTGAATATAGACAAGAACATCGTGAACAACAGTGAGTTGGTCAAGTATCTGCCACTATGGTTGTGGATTTTTCCCTTATTGCTGAACTGTAGCAGTTAGTTGCGACATAACAGCATGAAGAGTAAGCAAAAAGAAAACCAGCTAAAATAGGGAAAAAGATTTGTATGGAGAGTATTTGGTTGGAATCTCCTTACGTCATTCCTAAACAAAAGGCAAGGGGGCAAGATTGGAAACCAGGAAAGACTACACGAAGGTGTCCCTTCCATTATGTTAATCAAGATAGTGGATTGATGCAGAGATTTACAGACCGGTTGAAGACGGATGCCGGGGAATATAATCCAAGCCATTCAGATTAGCTGGAATTGATGTTCCAAAGTCATTCTTTACCAACCTTGTGGACCCTACCTCTGATCTTGCGGATGAAGTAAGTAATTAAGTTTGTTTTTTGAATTGGTTTTCAACTATATTTCATAAAACTTCAGCTTTATATTTGTTTTAAAATTTTTGTACTGTAATTTGGTAAACTTCAGACTTATGAATGCTTAAGGTTTTTTAGTTCATTTGCTAAAACTTCATACTAAAAGATGCTGAAGTTTTTGTCCGCTGTTTGTAGTTTAGCAATGAGTTTTTCCCTAAAAACTTCAGACTAAAACTGCTAAATTGTTTAGCTTATTTGCTAAAACTTCAGACTAAACATGCTGAAGTTTTTGCCATGCAATATCTAATTTTAGTCTGAAGTTTTTTCTAAACTTTAAATCAAACATGCTGAAGCTTTTTAGTTTATTTCCTAATACTTCATTCTGAACATGCTTAAGTTTTTATCATGCAATTTGTAGTTTTGTAATGTGTCTTTTCTAAACTTCATGCTTATGCATGCTAAATTTTTTATTTCATTAGCTATTTTTTTTACTATGAATTATATTGTGCTTAAGTTCACATATTTTCTTTTGTTGTTGTTCATTTGCAGCATATTAAAGTGGGCGTATATTTCTTGCGCAAAATATTGCTATCACCTTCCAAGTTATCCAAAATCAAAATGTGCAGTAATAAATTTATTTTTGATCAATATATGACTAAGTTGGCTAGTCTTCATCCTTTAGATGAAAAGAAGGAAAAACTAGAATAAGGAAGGAAAAGAGAATGTAGGAGAAAGAAAATAGAAGGGAAAAAGAGCAAATCAAAGAGAAAGCGAGATGTAAAAAAACAGGAAGCTGAAGATTATGAAGAAGAAGAAGTGGAGATTGAGGAACTTACCGAGTTTACCTGGTTTACTGAAGAATCAAATACTGAAAAGGTGGACAACTACGTAAAATGCATTGACCTTTCATGTGGTATCACATGGGCATCTGCCGAAAAAGTATTCTTTCTATTTCGACTTAAGCTAAGTGGTCGCCAGACATCTACGCACTACTTTCTTGGAATTCTCCACTTTGAAAAAGAAAACTATATATGTGTATGATTCCATGAGCAATACACCATGTGAGTGTGCGGTTGAACATCCAAAAGTATGCCCAGTTGATCCCACACTGTGTCAAATGCTTGAACTTTGCCACACACATTAAAAGTTATGGGGAAAATCCTATGGAAAAATTTGCGATTAAGTGGATGAACACACCCCTACAGGATAACAAGTAATGTTCGACATATGTTTACCATGCATCTTATCTTTATCGTTTTTTCTTTTGTGTGATTGTGTTAAGTATTCTTCAATTTTTTTCATGTTCTTTTTGAAGTGTTGATTATGGTATTTTTGCTCTCAAGTTCCTTGAGTTGGGGTTAAAGCAAGATGATGTCTCACATACAGGAAAGAATTGGTTGCGAATCTTCGAGCTCATGAAAAGTGAAAACTAGATAGCGGTTATGAAACTCCAAAAGAGAAACTAAGACATGACTATGGAGAATATAAAGACACTCTATGTGAATTTTCTAAATTGAGAATAACTTGTAAATGAAACATAAACTTTTTTTGTTATTTTTTCAAGGATGTAAGTGAAAAAAAAATTGGATTTGTGAATGTACATTAATTTTTGTGAATTATGTGATGTCTATCTTTTAAATTTTTGTTCTATTTGCGTTAATTAGTCTGAAGTTGTCTTGGATTGTATCAAATACTTTTGTCTCTTTTATCATGAACTTAAGTATGTTTTTGTAAAACTTCAGCATGCTTAGTCTGAAGTTTTAGCAAATAAACTAAACAACTTCTGCTTGTTTAGGCTGAAGTTTCAGATAAAACTCATAACAAAAGTGTTAACTGTGGGACAAAACTTCAGCATGTTTTGGTATGAAGTATTAGCAAATGAACTAATAACTTCAGCATTCACTAGCTTGGAGTTTTAGCTTCAACGTGAAACAACTTCAAGCTATATTAGCATGAGGTTTTACCTTCAACATTTGTAGTGTGAAGTGTTAGGAAATGAACAAAAAGCTTTAGCATTGATATGTTTGAAGTTAGCCAAAAACTCAATAGAAAATTACGTACTGTAGGAGACAACTTCAGCATGTTCAGTCTGAAGTTTTAGCAATTGAACTAAATAACTTCAGCATTTTTGTTCTGAAGTTTTTAGGGAAAATTCATGGCTAAACTGCAGATTGTAGGACAAAATTTCAGCATGTTTTGGCATTTTTTAACTTGAAACTTATCTTCTTTGCATTTACTAGCTACTTTTTGTCTTTTACATTCTACTTCATCTTACATTTAAATTTGTATGACCATACAGTAAATGACTTGGAAAGCTACTTTTGTATTTTATAAACAGTAAATGAAGTATTTTTGATTTGATTATGTGAAAACTTTTCAGCTGAAGTTATTTTTTTCCTATAGAAAAACTGTGGACTTAATAGGTTGAAGTTACATTTCTTTTTGCATTTACCACCTACTTGTTGTCTTTTACCACCTACTTATCTTGTTATATTCAATTTCTCTGAACGTAAAACAGTAAACATACTTGAAAAATTACCTTTGCATTTATAGATATTAAATTGATTAGGTGCATTCTTTCGCTATATTAATAATCTCTTCACTTGAAAATGTCATAGTCATCCATAGAATTCTATCATATTTATTTAAATTTATATTCATCCTTAGCCTTTTAGATTTTTTAAAGAAACAATGTCTGGTGCTAGCGGAAGTAGAAAGCTTACAATGGATGAACTTATGCAGAAGTGAGAGAGTTTAAAGTATGATTGGAATAGTAACGTACCAATGGCTAATATCATGCATACATGGGATCAAATAAAGGCTGATTGGGAAAGAATCATACCATGGTTTTTTGCCGATGAATCACTCTAGAACAGGCTGAACCTCGAACGCATATGTGAAGGTTGTTCAACCTCATTCAACAAGGTTGTCCAGCAGTTTGATTGTTTTAAGTTTCCCATCTGGGACGACTATGCCAAGGATGCAAAATAGCTTGAAGAGTCTTCCTTATCTTATGGATAGAGTAATACTTGAACAAAATCAGTTGCGTGCTAAATTCAACAAGTTGAAGTGCGACCTCATTAGACTTTGTGGTCTTTTGCCTGAGTATCCTATAATTATATATGGTTCGGATAATGATGATATATATTGAGAAATTGAGGAGTACTGTTCTGATGATGGTGATGATGCTTAGTTTTTGTAATTCTTTTTTTATGTTTTTCTTCCATGTGCTTTGTTAATGCTTTTTATGGCTCTTCTTTTGTTTTGTTAATGTTTTGATGATGGTGGTCTTTTGCTAATGCTTATGTTGTATTATGTTATATAAATGAAAATCTTGTTTAATTTTTGTGTATAATGTTTTTCAATTTTGAAGGCTGCATTCTCATTTTAATGTAATAATATAGAACGTCAACGTAAAACTTCATGCCTTATAAGCTGAAGTTAGCATATATAAGCTAGAAACTTGAACCTTTTTGGTCTGAAGTTTATAACTTTTGATAGTCACACTTTATCGGTTGAAGTTTTTTTGCAAACATGTCCCGTTAATAGGCATATATAAGGCTGTAACTACATCTTTTAAGATTCAGACTTATCCATGTGGAAATTTTTTTGTTCATTTCCTAAAAATTCACACAAAACATGCTAAAGTTTTGTTCAGCAGTCTGCAATTTTTGTAATGATCTTTTTTAAAACTTTAGAGAGAATATGTTGAAGTTATTTAGTTTATTTGCTAAAACTTCAGACAAAAAATGCTAAAATATTGTCATGCAGTATGAATACTTCATGCAGAAAGGTGTAGTATTTTATTTTATATATATATATATATATATATATATATATATATATATATATATATATATATATATATATATATATATATATATATATATATATATATATATATATATATATTGTGTATGTGTGTGTGTGTTAAACATATGTATTTCAGTTATAGTTTTTTCTCGCTGAAGTCACTGTGTACATTTTTAAAATGCAACCAAACCTTTAAGCCGCCAACAAAAATGAGTGGTTTGTAGTTCAAGCAATATTTAAAAGAGTATTTTTCAATCCAAGAGCTTTTTTTAATTTTTATGAAAACAATGACATTTCACATATATCATTCAATAATGAAAGTCTAAATTCAAAGTATATATCTTCCTTTAGAATGAATTTATTTCCCAACGATTATTGTTCGTTGGAGCATTTTTCAGCGTGTTTCTTGTAATATGGATGAGGTGCTAGAGAAGACAAGCTAGTTGTTCTGTTATGCCTAGTTTGTTTACAGCGATTACTGTAATGACCCGGCCGGTCATTTCGAGAGTTGTAACCTCGTTCCTCCATTTTCTGATTCTTTTGTATTATATAGTTGTTATATAACTTACCGGGTTAGTTGGTTTGGATTCAGAGAGATTTTACAGTGAATTGAGACACTTTGTATCTTAATTGAAAGATTAAGTTGGAAAATTTGACCGGATGTTGACTTATGCATAAACGACCTTGGATTTGAGTTTTGATGATTCTGTTAGCTCCGTAGGGTCATTTGTGACTTGTGCGCAAAATTTGAGGTCAATCGGATGTGGTTTGATTGGTTTCTGCGTCGTTTGTAGAATTCAGAAGCTTCAAATCTCATTACGCTTGAATCCGTGAGCGTTTCATGTTTTTGATGTTGTTTGAAGTGGTTTGAGGATTAGACTAAGTTCGTATGATTTTTTGTGACTTAGTGGTATGTTTGGTTGAGGTCTCGGGGGCCTCGGGTGAGATTCGGGTGGTTAACAGATCATTTTTGGACTGACCATGTTGGCTGATGATTGCTAGTTTTTGTTGTTGCTGGTTTCCTCTTATGTGTTCGCGAGAGAGGTCTCGCGTTCGCAAAGTGTATCTGGGTCATGCCTGGAGTTTTCTTCGTGTTCGCGAAGAGTTAGCCGCGTTCACGAAGGTTAGAGTTGATGTGTATCACGATCGTGATAGGGAACTCGCGTTCGTGTAGAAGGCTGAAGCAGCTTTGGGCACCAGGCCCTAAAGCATTACATTCGTGGCCAGGTGGACGCATTCGCATAGGCCAAGCTAGGCAAGGCGTCGCTTTCGCGAGGGAGAGCTCGTGTTCGCGAAAGAGAGTTTTTTCGGGCAGTCAAGTTTGTGTTTCGCGAACGTGAGGCTCGTTCCGCGTTTGTGGAGAAGGCACACCTGAGCAGAATTATAAGTTTAAAAAATGAGGGTTTGAACTCATAACACACAAAAAAAATTGAAGTGGGAGCTCGTTAGAAGGCGAACTTTCGAGAGATTCTTGCGTGTGTGTTTGGGGTAAGTAATTCCTATCTAATTATGGTCAAATTCTATGATTATGCCTTTAATTCCATCATCTAATTTGTGATTTGGGGTGGAATAATGGGGAAAATGAGAAAGAGTTCTTGGGCTAGAATTTTGAGGTTTTGAATGGGATTTGGTTATCGGATTTGAGTAAATTTGGTATGGTTAGACTCGTGAGTGAATGGGCTTTCGAATTTTGTGACTTTTATCGGATTTCTAGACGTGGGCCCGGGGGCTGGGTTTGAGCCAATCTCAGATTTTTTGCCTTATAATTTCCTTTTTTTCTTGTGGAATTGATTCCTTTAGCCCGTGTTGATTGTATTGTACTGCTTGTGGCTAGATTCGAGATGTTTAGAGGCTGATGCGCGAGGCAAAGGCATATATGAGTAGAGTTTTGCTCAGATTAAGGGTAAGTAACATTTTTAAATCTGGTTCTGAGCGTATGAAACCCCCCGGATTTTGGTGTTATATGATTGTTTTGGAGGTGACGCACATGCTAGGTGACGGGCGTGTGAGCATGCACCGTGGGAATTGTGACTTGGTCCATTCTGTGAATCAAAAAGTTGAATAAACTTGTTGTTAGCTATATGCTCTTCATGCGTTATAGAAATTTGATTGTGAATCATGTTAGAGACCATGTTTAGGCTACGTGTTAGTACTGTTGGGACCCACAGAGGTCGTGTTGCATGTTGAATTACCTGCTAGTTTCTATTTGTACTCAGTTTCAATTTTTATTCGCATATCATAGCTCAGTCTCTATTATTCTTGTTGATACATCATAGTATTGTTCTTTGGGCTGATTTTTCTTGATTTCTGAGAGCCTGAGAAACTGGAGAGATTGATGACTGAGTGAGGCTGAGGGTCTTATTGTGAGGATATTTATGGGATTGGGCTGCATGCCGCAGCATGTTTCATTGGTTTATGCCATGATTGGCTTGATATAGCACTTGGGCTGAAGGAGCCCCTCCGGAGTTTGTACACACCCCCCAGTGAGCGAAGGTACCTACTGAGTGTGAGTGCCGAGTGCCGAGTGTCGAGTGTTGAGTGATCGTGAGGAATGAGTGATTGTGAAGAATGAGTGATTGTAAAGTTTTAGTGGATGGGAGTACTGAGTGATTATTTCCCTGAAAGGCTGTATATGATTTCATTATTGTTGCACATGGTTGCCTTATATCACTATTTTGAAAACTTCTGAAATATATTTTTAACCGGTTTTACTTGAACTTGACATAAACAAACTGATTTGACTTGATTTGCCGGATTTGGGAAGCATGTGTATTTTCCATGTTGAGACTACTGAAAATGAATTATAATTGTGTATCTCGTCACTATCTTTCAGCTCCTTATTAATTTTTGTTACTTACTGAGTTGGTTGTACTCACGCTACATCCTACACTTTGTGTGCAGATCCAGGAGTTTCTGGACACGGAGGGTGTTGATAGTTCTTGTAGCTGACCGCTGGAGATAGCGAGGTAGTTTCCTGGCATTTGTTGACCATGTTTTCTCCTTCCTTATCTTTTCTTTCGTTGTATTTGGAACCAAACTGTTATAGTCGTTTCATTTCTAGACTGATTATGTGTAGATGCTCATGGCTTAGTGACACCCCGATATAGAGAGCTATTTTCGACACTTGTATTTTGGGTTTTACTCCTGTTTATGAAAACTTTGCTTATTTAAAACGTTTGATTCATTTTCTGTGAAATATTGGAAGTATTTCGGAAATGTTGGCTTGCCTGGTACCATCTACAGGTGCCATCATGACATGTTAGGATTTGGATTGTGACAACTACATTTGATAGACTTCAATAGTACTGATTCAGTCACAGGGACATACCTCTTCTTTTATCTTCTTCCTTGTAGTATCTCTACATCGAGAGGTTTTGTGATTTCAAATTATATATTTTGTGGTATATGCCATAAATTTCGATCTCCCACAATACTGACATGTTCTCATATGTTTTGAACCATGTTTACCTTGAATAATATTTTGAGCAATAATCAGATTTCTGCAGATATTATTGATAGCAGCAAATGCGTGTGGACAGGGAAATTCTTCAAGTTGAAATTCCAAGTAGTCACAAGTTCTCTTCTTTAAGTTCATAATGAATTTCATTCCGTCACTATTTATTCTAAACAACATTGAATCAAGGTTGAACACCTAAGAAGGAATAAAAAATTAAAAAAAAACTATATTAGTGTATTACTGCTTCAGAAAGAAAAAGTATGAAGGTTTTTATATGTAAGTAGTAAATCACTGTAACAGATATTAAAAGTTGAAGTGATTATGCATTGGTTAATTACTTTAGATAAAACACGTTGAAGTAAATTCTTAAGTTAATAAATATACTTACCAACATTTTGCAAGCCAAGTCCATCTTCGTATTCATCTCTTCTTCTGCCCATATTGATACTTTGTGAAAGGTTTCATGTACTTTTTTCTCCGTTCGTAAAACCACTCTCCCAACTTTTCTTGGATGAAATTTAACATTCTTAAAACAGGCATCTCTCTCGTTTTTAGTAACACGGAATTCATTGAATCTACCATGTTTATTGTCAGCATATCATAACGTTCTCGTGGAAATCACGATCGAGCTCATCTCTCTGGCGGCTCTTCCATTATGTAATTGTATGGTTTCTTGTCAACACTTTTGATTTGGGACATTAACTGATTAAAATTTTCATGTCTGTATGACCTTGCAGTGCTTTGAAAAAGATTTAGTACCGTCCTTTTTGCATGTCTTTGCTTTGAATACTTCTCAAAGTGATAGAGGCAGATACCATGGTGAGATTCAGGATAAATTTGTCTAATCCCATTTGTGATCGGTTGGTTTCTAATTGATAAGAAAACTAGTTCACGACAGACTTCAATTGCTTTTCTCATTTCCCCGAAGAACCAAATGTATGCATCATTTTTTTCTGAATTTTCTACACCAAAGATAGAGGAAAGATTTCATTATTTGTATCCTTTGATACAACAACAAATAAAACACTACGATATTTTGACTCTAAAAATGTTACATCTACTACAATCATGGGTCTATAGTAACACCAACTAGCTATTAATGCCGCAGGAGCAAAGAACATGTAAGTAAACATGTACAAGTGAAACACAAAAAAAAAATTATAAGGTGTGAAGTTTTTCAAATAGGAACATTTGAAACTTCAGACCGATGGTTACAATTGTTTTGCTTACCGATTCTGCTCATCTCTTTTTATGCTAGGTACCCCTGGGTTTCTATGCACCATCATGTGTAGGTATGAAGGAAGAATCTGGAAGTTCTCTTCCGGTGTCCCTCTTATGTAAGCAATAGCTTTTTGAATAGCACACCATGCCCTGTGATATCAAATGTCAACTCCAAATTTCTTTTTCATTTCACTTTCTACAAAGGCTGGTGTAACCTCAATGTTTTTATCCCAAACATGTTCTAAAATTTGTTCAATTATAAAATTTGATGTAACATGCTTCTTATCTAATTTTCTTGCATCAACCGAGCATTTATAGTTGTTATGAAATTTTATCACCCTGAAAAGTGTGAATTTTTTATTCTGGTAGCACGTACATTCCAACCACATTTCTCCACGATGAATTTCTGCTCGTATATCTTTGAACATGACCTAACAATAATGAATTCAAATTTTTGATTTATCTCCAAGATGCAGAAAAATTTAGTCATGCTCTTCTTATTCTCAAAAATTGATCCTATTTTTACTTCCTCAAGCAACATCGTGCCTAAGTTTTTACATGGTGGAGATTCTTTAAGCTTTCTCCACACTCTTTTTCTTGATTTCTTAGAAGTAGTAGAAGTTTCAGCAATTTCTTCAATTGTATCTGATATTATCGGTATAAATTCTGTGTTTTCTTCATCTTCATTGTTTCTTATCATTGCAGAAGGTAATAAAAAACTTTGTTGGATTGTGTGTTGGTTGTCTATTTGCATTATTAGTTGTCCTTATTGTAGCGACATGTAATTTGTAATGACCCGACCGGTCATTTTGAGCTCTAGCGCGTCGTTCAATGGTTTAAAGTCGTGAGCAGCTCCGTTTCAGTATTATGACTCGTGGGCGTGGTCTTAATTGAATTCCAGGAAGTTTAGAATTTATTTGGAAAGAAAATTCCCATTTCAGAAGCCTTAAGTTGGAGAAATCAACTAAGATTGAAATTTTAAGTAAACAATCTCCAAATTAGGATTTGAAGGTTCCAGCAGGTTTGTATGATGATTTCGAGCTTGGATGTATGTCCGGATCGGGTTTTGGATAACCCGGGAGCATTTCAGCGTATATTATGGAAGTTAGCATTTTTTGAAGGATTTCATGAATTTGGGGTTGAAGTGCATGTCAGTGAGATTAATGTCCGTTTGGGATTCCGAGTCTGGAAATAGCTCTGTATGGTGATTCTGGAATTGGGAGCGCGATTGTAAGTGAATTTGAATGTCCGTAGCTCATTTGGGAGTCATTTGGCTAAAGATAGAAATTTAAAGGTTTTGTTGGGAAATCCGGCCGGAAGGGGAAGTTTTGATATTGAGGTCGGAATACGATTCTGGAAGTTGGAGCTGGTCCGTAATGTTGAATAGGACTTGTGAGCAAAATTTGAGGTCAATCGGACATGATTTGATAGGTTTCAGCGTCGGATGTAGAAGTTTGAAATTCTAAGTTCTTAAAGAATTGGATTTGAGTGCGATTCATGACCTCGGCGTGGTTTGATGTGATTTGAGGGCTCGAGCAAGTCCGTGTTATGTTTTGGGACAGGTTGGTATGATTGGACGGGGTCCTGGGAGCCTCGGGTGGATTCCGGGTGGTTGACTGTGACGACCCGGCCGGTCGTCTTAAGAATTAATGCCCCGATCCCCTGTTAACTGTCTCCCCAAAGTCTATTTATGCTTAATTAAATTGTCGGGATGTTCGGTTTTGGGTTTCGGAGAGTTTTTGGATATTTAGTCCCTAAATGACAGCTTAAGTGTTGGAAAGTTGCCCGTAGTTGGAGCAGTGTAAAGACGTCCTCAGAATGGAAATCCGATGGTTCCGTTAGCTCAATTAGGTGATTTCCGGGTTGGGAGCATGTTCGTAATGTATTTTGGAAGTTCGTAGCTCATTTAGGCTTGAAATGCCGAAGTTTGAATTTTTGAAGTTTCCGGTCCGATAGTGAATTTTTGATCTGAGGGTCGGAATGGAATTCCGGAAGTTGCAGTAGTTCCTTCATGTCATTTGGGATGCGTGTACAAAATTTGAGGTCATTCGGATAGGTTTAGACGTGTTTCGGCGTCGGATGTGAATTCTAGAATTCCTAAGTTCCTAGGCTTGAATCTTTGCATAAACGATGAATTTTGATGTTATGAGACGTGTTTCTAAGGCTCGACCTAGTTCAAATGAGGTGTTAGGGTTGGTTGGTGGTTTTGGTTGAGGTCCCGGGGGCCTCGGGGTTGTTTCGGATGCTTAACGGGAGAGAATTTGGATTTTTTGCTGCTGAACCAGACACCTTCTGGTGTCTTTGCACCTGCGAAGGCTTTTCCTCAGGTGCGGTGGCCTTGATCGCAGGTGCGATAGGAGAGTCTGGGCCAGTGGTCGCAGGTGCAACTTGGGTTCCGTGGGTGCGGGACCGCAGGCGCGACCAAACGACCGTAGGTGCGGCACCTGTGCATTTAAGTGACTTGCTCAACTGCGATGCTTTTTTCGCAGGTACGGTGATCGAGTCCGCAAGTGCGGTGATCGAGTTAGCAGGTGCGGATTGCCTGGGTATTTTATTCTAAAAATCCGAGAGTTGGGTTCATAATTCCAAAAATCGTGTGAGGGCTCTAGTATTGGCGATTTTCTGTGGATTTCAAAGAGGAGGATCATAGGTAACATTTCCTAATCCTAATTCATTGTTAGACTATTAGTTCCCGTTGTTTTCTGTAGTTTAATTATCAAAATGGGGGGAAAAACTATAGGAAGGGATGAGAATTTCCCAATTCCGAAATTCTGGAAAATTGTCAGGTTTTTGGCGTCGGATTTCGATTGTTTATGGTTAAATGAGTTCGTGAGTGAATGGGTGACCGGAAAAAATAACTTTTACCCGATTCCGAGTCGTGGGCCTGAGGGGCGTTTTGGTCATTTTACATAATTTCGCGCCTTAGCTTGAATTAAACATTATAATTTGTTGCTTGAGATGTTATTTACGATATGTAATTGAATTCTATAGATTTGGGCCATTTAGAGTCGGATACTCGTGGCAAACGTGTGCTTTGAAGTTCATTTTGAGCCGGTTCGAGGTAAGTGGCTTGTCTAACTTTGTGTGGGGGACCTTTCCCCTTAGGATGTGATATTTTGTAATTGAATGCCTTGTACATGAGGTGACGAGCGCGTACTTGTGCTAATTGTTGAAAAATCCGATTTTTACTTTAAATATTTAGACTGAGTATCTTTCTTACATGTTCTATTCTAATTGCAACTATGTCTATGTTAGCTTAGAAAAATCATGCCTAGTTGCCTGAATTGCTTATTTGCTTAAATTGCCTTAATTGCACTACGTGAAGTATGTTAGACTAGAATTACCTGTTGCCTTGTATTTTATGCACTCTAATTCTGAACGACTTCTTGTTGTGGCTGTGTATTTATTTTGGAACTACAGGACGGTATCCCGGGAGATCCCCCTGCATATTTACTTTGGGACTACGGGACAGTATCTCGGGAGATTCCCCCTGCATATTTACTTTGGGACTACGGGACGGTATCCCAGGAGATCCCCCCTGCATATTTACTTTGGGACTACGGGACGGTATCTCAGGAGATCCCCCTGCATATTTAATTTGGGACTACGGGACGGTATCCTGGGAGATCCCCCTGCATATTTACTTTGGGACTACGGGACGGTATCCCGAGAGATCCCCCTGCACATTGATAGTTGGACTATGGGACGGTGTCCCGGGAGATCCTTCGGATATACATATGATGGATTACAGACGGTATCCTGGGAGGTCCACTGGACAGTTGAGCAAAGGACTAGAGGACGGTATCCTGGGAGATCCTCATTGTTACCATTGTTGTCATGCTGTACATATTCCGGGTTTATCTTGTTCTTGTGTTTATTTATTGCCTTGTTTGACCTGTCTTATTTCACTGCTGTATTCGTTATTACTGCCTGTTTTTCATACTGTAAATCCCTATTATATTGTTTGACCTCAGTAGGGCCCTGACCTTTCTCGTCACTACCCGACCGAGGTTAGGCTTGGCACTTACTGAGTACCGCCGTGGTGTACTCATACCCTTTCCCGCGCATGTTTTTCATGTGCAGATCCAGGTACCTCTACTCAGGTGCACTATCCCCGAGGTTGAGAGATACAACAGAGACTTCGAGGTATATCTGTTGCGTCCGCAGACTAGGAGTCTCTATCCTTTTTCTAGTTTTGTGAAAAGTTTACCCTCCCTTACAGTTGTATAGATATTCTGGAGTTAGAGCTTTGTATTATATTCTGTTAACCTGTGGTTCTCGTGAGTTTCTGGGTTTTGGGGTGATGTTGTATATTGCCATATTATTTTGAGTTGTATATGCCAAGTGGCGTTTATATACAATCTTTCTCTTAGAGTGTTCAACTTTCTTTTATTTACTTATTTTTGCAATTATGTTGTTATTCCGCATTGTTAGGCACACCTAGTCAAAGGCACTAGGCGCCGTCACGACATGTTCACGGAGGGCGAACTGGGGTCGTGACATTGACAGATCAAGAATTTAAGTTTGAAGAAGTGAAGATTGCTATCATCTGGTGTGATCTGCACCTGCGAGGATTTGGTCGCAGGTGCGGAGCCGCAGGTGCGTCTTGGTTGCCGCAGGTGCGAAATTGGGTATGAAGCTAAGGGACCGCAGGTGCGGGAGTTTGGTCGCACCTGTGGAATCGCAGGTGCGAAGAGGGATCGCAGGAGCGGATGTTGCTGGGCTGAGTCAGGGCCGCACCTGCGATGGAATTTCCGCAGGAGCGGCTATTGCACCGCAAGTGCGAAAATGGCTGGAGGCAGTGGAGTGTTTTAAGAACGGATTTTGGCCATTTCTTCATTTCTCTCATTTTGGTGTGGAGATTTTGGGAGCTTCAAGGAAGGGGTTTTCAGCAAGCATCACTAGGTAAGTGAATTCTTCCCATTTCTAAGTTAAACAAGTGATCTTGCATGGAATTGAACATGAAATTGGTAGGAAATTGGGAAACTTTGAAAAAACCTAGAATATGGAAAATTTGGATTTTTAACCACGAATTGGGCATGAATATTTAAGTGAATTATATATTTAAGTTAGTAAGGCTATGGGTAGAATGTATCTTCGAGAATTTTGAATTTCTGGGCACGTGGGCCCGAGGGCATTTTAGTCATTTATCCAAGTGGGGTTGGGAAAGTATATAATCTGAATTTGTTGTGAGTATTAGGATGAATTTTCATTTCTTTATCATTTATGTGGTGTTTCGGAGCGTGGTGCGTCCGTTGGGGTCAACAGAAGGGATTGGAAGCCGATGTTGGAATTTCGGAGCGAGGTAAGTCTCCTTTCTAACTTTGTGAGGGGGAATCGTCCCCCTAGGTGAATTAATCCAGTACATGTTATTATCTTCGGGGCTACGTACGCACGCGGAGATGGGAGTCCGTGCGTAGCTACTATTATGCCATGTCTGGGTAGCCTAGGAACCACTAGCATGCTTTATGTGTGTACATGTAACCCTGCTTGTAATATTGAAATGCTTATATGACCGAAAATGTAATTAGATGTCTAAAAGAAAGTTAGAGTTCATATTGTTAACCCTCTAGAACGAGAATTGGTTCCACTATGGATGTATATGTACCTAGGTTAGGTCCTTTTTATCGTGGAGTATCACTGAACTTGACAAATGAGTTTCAAAACAAATGATTTCAAAACCTATTTTTCATGCTTCTTTTAATACGGATTTTACTATTTTCCATGAGGAAACTTTTTTCTTAATAAAAAGTGGATTTAAATGTGTGGAAATGTGTCAGCACTCGAGTCGCAGGCATGATTCGCGATCGAGGGGAGCTTTATGTTAATTTTATATATATGAGTCAACACTTGAGTCACAGGCATGATTCGCAATCGAGGAGAGCTTTATGTTAATTATATATATATGAGTCAGCAATCGAGTCGCAGGTATGATTCGCGATCGAGGGAGCTTCATGTTAATTATATATATGAGTCAACACACGAGTCGCGGGCAGGATTCGCGATCGTGGGGAGCTTTATATTAAGTATATCGAGTCAGCGCACGAGTCGCATGTATGATTCGCGACCGTGGGGAGCTTTATATCGAGTCAGCACACGAGTTGCAAGTATGATTCGCGATCGTGGGGAGCTTTAATTTAGTATATCGAGTCAGCACACGAGTCGCAGGTATGATTCGCGATCGTGGGGAGATTTACGACCATTCAGTGTTATATACTACCTTAGGACTCCGGCCTATTGTCTTAGTCATGTTATGTATAACTAATTGTTACTGTTTCTTAGATATTGACTTGGCAGCAATTGAGGAAAAGAAATTGGGAACTATTATTTACTTTGATATTTGAGGAAAAAGGGGAAGGAAATTGTTATTCACTTATTTTCATAAATAAATCGGATTTCAGTTCCTTGTATTCACATGTTGCTTCTGCCTTCACATGCCTACCGCTTTCATTATGTGCTGTCATTATTACTGTTGGACCCTAGTAAATGTCTAAATTGACCTCTCGTCACTACCTCTCTGAGGTTAGGCGGGCGACTTACTGAGTACACGTTATTTTTGTATTCATCCTGCACTTGCTGTGCATTTTATTGCACAGGTACTTTCATAGCAATGCGGAGGATTCGGAGACTTAGGCGAGCTGCACCATCCGGAGGCGATCCGCAGCTGGTAGAGTCACCTTCATACTGTATTTAATCATTTTAAATTTCCTAGTCCAGTTCTATTTCGGACAGGCTTGAAGTGAATGTATAACTTCTTAGAAATTGCTCATGTACTTGTGACACCGGGTTTTGGGGACGTGTTGGGATTTATTTCATTAAACTGAATTGATGTGCTGTCGTATTTAATTTTACTAAAATTTATTTATTTGATCATAAAATGAAAGAAAAGGTAACGATTTCGAAATGTTAAAATTGGAAAGTTGTTTCAATTAATGAATGGTTTGGCTTGCCTGACCTTGTGTCCGGCGCCATCACGACCTTAGGGATTTTGGGTCGTGACAACATGGTATCAAAGCGCTAGGTTCCCTTAGGTCTCACGAGTCATGAACAAGTCTAGTAGAGTCTTGCGGATCGGTACGGAGATATCTGTACTTATCTTCGAGAGGATATAGGGATGTTAGGAGTTAGGAGTACTTCCCTTATTGATTATTCATCGTGCGAGTTGATTACTTTGAGGCTTATGCCTATGTTCATTCCTACTCAATCTTACGCGTCGTGAAGCGCTTGCTATGGATCAGGAGTTTGAGGAATAGGAATGGTGCTACGAATGTTATTCGAGATGCTTCCAGGTATAAATGGCCGTGGTTGTTGTTATGGCCCTGTGAAAGGGTAATATGTTGTTTCAGCTCAATAGTTGTGTTTCTGGGAGCCTTAAGGCCGTGCTCGGGTAGTGATGATGGTTGCATTTGAGTATCGCGCGGTGTCGATAAGATGATTGAATGTTTTCCCGTATGTTGGGGAAGATGAATGGTTTGAAGGGAGGTCTTCTCAGAGTATGATTTCGAGATTTCAGTGCTTTTGTTTCGGCAGAGGGAAGGCATTTGGAGAATGAATGTATCGGTTGTGATTAATAAGGTAGTAAGACTAGGTGTCTCCAAGTGAGATGGGATATGTACCTGTGACGTGTATTCATCGTCGTTGATCGAATGGAATGTGTTAGGCTTGTTGGTGCTATGGTTTCTTTGGGTGGGTGGGGTCAGAGTATTGAGAGGAAGTATCGAAGAATGCGGTTGGCAAAGAATGATCCTGTAATGAGGCTAGGCGGTGGTTCCATTTCTAGGAGGCCAGGTGTAAGAAGCGAAAGTCGAGCAGTCGTAAAGTGGGGGAGCGATAGCACAACTTGGAATTTGAAGATATTTATCGCGCATTAATGGGTGTCCATGAGGAGCGGACAGACTAGTAAGTTGGTAAATGAAGCAGGGCGTAGGATGGGGTATTGAATTCGCAGAGAGCATGCACTTCAGCGTCGTTGAGAGGTGATTTCTACAGGTGGGTTGTCTTCTGGGGATATGTTAGCAATGGCGGGGTTGGCAGGTACTGTGAGGGGTCCTAGTGGCTAGTCGGTAGGAGATAGAATGTGTGAATGATGCTAGAGAATTTGAGTAGTTAGGGAGTGCTAGCAAGAGAATTTGGAAGAGTTGTACAGATTGGTTGAGCAAGATCGTGTTATTAAAGGAGGAAGGATCTCAGTGGGGTCTAGAGTGGTTCAAGGAGTAGCTTCGAGCTAAGTGGGGGAGTCCCACCATCTGTAGTTGGGTCGTAAGATTGTCTTCACATGGAGATGAGGATTTGTCGGCATGTTGGCAAGTTATTTCAGCCAAGGGAAAGGAGTAAAATGGTAATTGTGCGTGGGATTTGATGAATATGTGCAAAAGTTATCCCTGTCGGATCAGGGTTAGGCATTGGAAGATTCAGAAGTTATGCTGAAGGCATGGGTGAGTTGTAAGGATACTGACTCATTCATTGAAAATGGTGTTCCTGTGCTAGGAGAACCTTGGGGGTTGATTGTATTCGGGGTAAGTCAGAGTGGGTGACTCTCAATAGCGGTCCTAATGAGTTCAAAAGTTAAAGGATGTGGCAATTAAGGGTTTCAGGCAGCAGTATGATCGAGAATCGAGCTTTTGCGGAGTAATCTTTGAGAAAAATGAGGACGGTCGGAATGTTCCATGATATTTTTCAGCATGCAAGATAATATTGGAGGAGTGATAGAAATAGACTCTGGATTGAAGAAAAGATTATCAGAAGTTTATGAGATGGGTTGCGGGATTTGGGCAGTATGGTCTAGTGAAACAAGGTCACTCGGGATGAGTGAGGATGGAGGTTGCTATGGGTTGAAGGAAGTTGTTATTGTTCCTAAGGCAATTAATGATGATTAAAAGAATATAGATTGATTATCATGGTTGGAATGACACATTTGCTGCAATGATCGGTTCCTTTGATGTGATTTGGTTATGCATGTGGTTTGTGCCGGTGTGTGCGGGGCTTGTCGACCGTCGTAACAGATTTCATGAGGGAGCATTTGAGTACTATGGTCTGTCAATTATAGTCGAATCCCGGAAGGGTTATGGCGGTATAGAATACCGCTTAAGATTTGAATAATTTGGGTGATAATGGGAATTCAATCGTGTGTTGAGGTGGTACTCTTGAATTGAGTCAAGTAAAAGTTTCTATATGATGAAGTGTTCACCCTATTGGTGGTTCGAAAGTTATGATGGAATTCTTGTGCTACCACATGTTGGTATGTTAAGTGCGGGAAGCAGTATGTAACTGGAATCGAGATTTAGGTCCGATGTTGATAAGGATGTCATGAGCTCGGAAGAGAAAGGCCAAGTGATTTGAAAGTTCAGTGTAAGATGGTGTTATCTTCAGTATCACCTGAGATTTGATATTCGCTGGAAGAGGCTTTGTACCTTGGTCATGGGTTCTTGATGTGTTTTGTGGCCTTAGTGCGGCCGGTGTTATGGATGTGCAGACTTGTTGCCTTGTGTGGAAGGCCGTGGAAGCATGATCGCGAAAATATTGTATAAAGTGTGACATGTAGTCACTCGATGGATTTCAGATTTGGACCGAGTATGAAGAAGTGCAATATTGCTTAAATTGAGAATTTATGCCTGGAGAGCGTTTGGTTCAGTTTATTATGGATTTTGGGGTGTTAGTCACGGTGATGACGGTTGTTCTCGTGTATTATGAGAAAAAGTAGGGTTAATGTGGACCCAGGTAAAAGCTAATAGCTAAGTTTGGTGCGAGCAAGGTGGCTCGATGTTTGTGGATGGACTTATATATGATTATGGGCTTCGTGTGAGCCAGGCATGTTCCTTTCAGTAGAGCATCTTTTCATGGAAAGATATTAGAACATCGGATGTTGTTCCGTCTTCGACGAATTCATGTGTTATTGTAATTTTGTCGTGTGAGTTATGAAACGGCTTTGATAATTTCTTATGTGTTGAGGTCCCGCATGGTAGGGATGTTATGTGAGCAGGATAGCTCTTGAGATCTAAAGTGTATATATATATCGCACCTCAGTTGTGCTTGAGTTATGTAGCCTACAGATTTATCAGTCTCCCCAGGATGGTATTATGCACTTAGCGTGCTTATGATCGATATTCAGTAAATTGTAATAGTGAGCAAATCATCTCCGTATATATATTTCCTTACATGATTTTTATGTTATTTGGAATCGGGTGGCACGCCGCCACGAGTATGTTATTGGGATCGGGTGGCACGCCGCCACGGGTATGTTATTGGGATCGGGTGGCACGCCACCACGGGTATGTTATTTGGATTGGGTTGCACGCCGCAACAGTGTGATGATGAGAAGGGTTAATATGTATTTATTTTCTAGTGTTTTATTTCCTATTTTCTGGTAAGAATTCATATTAGTTGAGTGAGCTGAATAGTTCCATCGTGAGTCATTTCTTATTATCATGTTCGAGTTATAGCCAATTGGGCGATGTGGTATCATGTGAGACTGTTGGTCATGTTGGGATGGTTTGTTGTCTGAGCAGTTCGTACTGGGGGAGACGAGATTATCGGATCAGGGATTAGTGTGATGAAGTATTCAAGGATTTGTTATCTCTGCAGTTGAGTATGAATTTCTGCACATTTCCTCCGTTGTGGTGGTATCATCAGCATTATAGCAGGGTGTATGTATAATTATTATGAGGTGCATCAGGAGCCTCATATTTGTGGAACTTGGCTAAAAAAAGGGTTCAGGGAGCGTCGTTGTGGTCAGACGATGAGTTATGCGGTGCATGGTGCTGATTCAGCAAGGGTAGGCAATTATGGTCTGGTATATCGTGTGCTAGTTGATGCAGTGCCAATAAATATTGAAACTAGGCCTGGCTAGAGAAATTTCAGGTGTTTGAATGAGTTCTGAGCTTATTATATGGATAAAGAAGAAATCTCCAGATTTGATTAAGCTATTTTGCTCGAATGGGTTGTGGTAGCACGGGCGGGTGCTCGAGATGTTAAACAGTGATTTCAGGAAGCTCCAGAGCAGTTCTTAGCACGTTCGAGGATAAATATCGGTTAAAGTAGGGGATAATGTAATGACCTGACCGGTCATTTTCATCTCTAGCTCGTCGTTCAGCGGTTTGAAGTCGTGCGTAGATCCATTTAAGGTATTATGACCCGTGGGCGTGGTTGGAATTGAATTCCAAGAAGTTTAGAATTTATTTGGAAAGAAAATTCCCATTTCAGAAGCCTTAAGTTGGAGAAATCAACTAAGATTGGAATTTTGAGTAAATGATCTCCAAATCAGGATTTGAATATTCCAGCAGGTTCGTATGATGATTTCGGGCTTGGGTGTATGTCCGGATCGGGTTTTGGATAACCCTGGAGCATTTCGGCGTATATTATGGAAGTTAGCATTTTTTTGAAGGACTTCATCAATTTTGGGTTGAAGTGCATGTCAGCGAGACTGATGTCCGTTTGGGATTCCGAGTCTTGAAATAACTCCGTATGGTGATTCTGGAATTGGGAGCGCGATCGGAAGTGAATTTGGATGTTCGTAGGTCATTTTGGAGTCATTTGGCTAAAGATAGAAATTTAAAGTTTTTTTGGGAAATCCAGCCGGAAGTGGAAGTTTTGATATTGAGGTTGGAATGCGATTCAGGAAGTTGGAGCAGGTCCGTAATGTTGAATATGACTTGTGCGTAAAATTTGAGGTCAATCGAACGTGATTTGATAGGTTTCGGCGTCAGATGTAGAAGTTTGAAATTCTAAGTTCTTAAAGAATTAGATTTGAGTGCGATTCGTGACTTCGGCGTGGTTTCATGTGATTTGAGGGCTCGAGCAAGTCCGTGTTATGTTTTGGGACAGGTTGGTATGATTGGACGGGGTCCCGGGGGGCCTCGAGTGGATTCTGGGTGGTTGACGGATCAAGATATTAAGTTTGAAGAAGTGAAGATTGCTGTCATCTGGTGTGATCTGCACCTGCGAGGATTTGGCCGCAGGTGCGTCTTGGTTGTCGCAGGTGCAAAATTGTGTCTGAAGCTGAGGGATCGCATGTGCGGGAGTTTGGTCGCACCTGTGGAATCGCAGGTGCGAAGAGGGATCACAAAAGCGGAAGTTGCTGGGCTGAGTCAGGACCGCACCTGCGATGGAATTTCCGCAGGTGCGGAGCTGCAGGAGCGACTATTGCACCGCAGGTGCGAAAATGGCTGGAGGCAATGGGGTGTTTTAACAACGGATTTTGGCCATTTCTTCATTTCTCTCATTTTGGTGTGGCGATTTTGGGAGCTTCAAGGAGGGTGGTTTCAGCAAGCATCACTAGGTAAGTGAATTCTTCCCATTTCTAAGTTAAACATGTGATCTTGCATGGAATTGAACATGAAATTGGGAAACTTTGAAGAAACCTAGAATATAGAAAATTTGGATTTTAACCACGAATTGGGCATGAATATTTGAGTTAGTAAGGCTATGGGTAGAATGTATCATCGAGAATTACAGATTTTCGGGCACGTGTACCCAAGGGAATTTTGGTCATTTCCCCGAGCGGGGTTGGGAAAGTATATAATCTGAATTTATTGTGAGTATTTGGATAAATTTTCATTGCTTTGTCATTTATGTGGTAGTTTCGGAGCGTGGTGCGTCCGTTGGGGTCACCGGAAGGGATTGGAAGCCGGTGTTGGAATTCGGAGCGAGGTAAGTCTCCTTTCTAACTTTGTGAGGGGGAATCGTCCCCCTAGGTGAATTAATCCAGTACATGTTATTATCTTCGGGGGCTACATATTCACGAGGTGACGGGAGTCCGTGCGTAGCTACTATGATGTCACGTCCGGGATGCCTAGGACCCACTAGCATGCTTTATGTGTGTACCTGTAACCCTGCTTGTAATATTGAACTGCTAATATGACCGAAAATGTAATTAGATGTCTAAAAGAAAGTTAGAGTTCATATTGTTAACCCTCTAGAATGAGAATTGGTTCCGCTGTGGATGTATGTGTACCTGCGCTGGGTCCCTTTTATCGTGGAGTATCACTGAACTTGAATAATGAGGTTCAAAAAAAATGATTTCAAAACCTATGTTTCATGCTTCTTTAATACAGATTTTACTATTTTCCATGAGAAAACTATTTTTCTTAATAAAAAGTGGATTTAAATGTGTGGAAATGTGTCAGCACTCGAGTCGCAGGCATGATTCGCGATCGAGGGGAGCTTTATGTTAATTTTATATATATGAGACAGCACTCGAGTTGCAGGCATGATTCGCGATCGAGGGGAGCTTTATGTTAATTTTATATATATGAGACAACACTCGAGTTGCAGGCATGATTCGCGATCGAGGGGAGCTTTATGTTAATTTTATATATATGAGTCAGCACTCGAGTCATAGGCATGATTCGTGATCGAGGGGAGCTTTATATTAATTATATATATATATATATATGAGTCAGCACTCGAGTCGTAGGTATGATTCGCGATCGAGGGGAGCTTTATGTTAATTCTATATAAGAGTCAACACACGAGTCGCAGGCATGATTCACGATCGTTGGGAGCTTTATATTAAGTATATCGAGTCAGCGCACGAGTCGCACTTATGATTCGCGACCGTGGGGAGCTTTATATCGAGTCAGCACACGAGTCGCATGTATGATTCGCGATCGTGGGGAGCTTTATATTTAGTATATCGAGTCAGCACACGAGTCGCAGGTATGATTCGTGATCGTGGGGAGCTTTACGACCATTCAGTGTTATATACTACCTTAGGACTCCGGCCTGTTGTCTTAGTCCTATTACGTATAACTAATTGTTATTGTTTCATTGATATTGACTTGGCAGCAATTGAGGAAAAGAAAGTGGGAACCATTATTTACTTCTATATTTGAAGAAAAAGGGGAAGGAAATTGTTATTCACTTATTTTCAGAAATAACTCGGATTTCAGTGCCTTGTATTCACACTGTTGCTTATCTGCCTTCACATGCCTACCGCTTCATTATATGCTGTCATTATTACTGTTGGACCCTAGTAAGTGTCTAAATTGACCTCTCGTCACTACTTCTCTGGGGTTAGGCGGACGACTTACTGAGTACACCTTATTTTTGTACTCATGTTGCACTTGCTGTGCATTTTATTGCACAAGTACTTTCATAGCAATGTGGAG
Organism: Nicotiana paniculata; assembly: GCA_005239505.1. Classification (NCBI taxonomy): domain Eukaryota; kingdom Viridiplantae; phylum Streptophyta; class Magnoliopsida; order Solanales; family Solanaceae; genus Nicotiana; species Nicotiana paniculata. The sequence continues at coordinate 18,671 of MDKI01219627.1, read as the reverse complement.
GATTCGGAGACTTAGGCGAGCTGCACCATCCTGAGGCGATCCGCAACTGGTAGAGTCACATTCATACTGTATTTAATCATTTCAAATTTCCTTGTCCAGTTCTATTTCGGACAGGATTGAAGTGATTGTATAACTTCTTAGAAATTGCTCATGTACTTGTGACACCGGGTTCTAGGGACGTGTTTGTATTTATTTCATTAAATTGAATTGATGTGCTGTCGTATTTAAGTTTACTAAAATTTATTTATTTGATCATAAAATGCAAGAAAAGGTAACGATTTCAAAAATGTTAAAACTGGAAAGTTGTTTCAATTAATTAATGGTTTGGCTTACCTGACCTTCTGTCCGGCGCCATCACGACCTTAGGGATATTGCGCCGTGATATAATTCTTGCAGCATTCCATATTCTAAAGTAGCTGTAATGTTAGAAGGTTGTCGCTCGTTGCCTACTTCCATTATTGGATGTTCTAGTTCATGTTGATAATCAACAAATTATTTTGAATCTATTGTATGTGCAAGATATGGTTTGAATGTTGCAGATTCTGAAGCGACTATATTGTCAGAAATGAGTTGTATTTTTTCGACGACAAAATGGCAATTCTTGAAGGCTGAATCAGTTGTTAGTAATTGTATACATGTCACGACCCAAATTTCCCTCCGTTGGGTATAGTGACGGCAAAACTTTTAGATTCCTTTTGAAATAAATCTCTATACATTGCACATCTTCCCAAAACCCGGCGAGTACAAGTCATAAGCTTTAATGAATTTACACTAAAATTTCTAATTACCACTATTTGGAAATAAGTACAACACTGTATGGACAAAATTTAAGACGGTGACTTCGAAACCCGCGAATGCTGTAGTGGTTTACCTTGAGTCTCCACAACAACAACCGCGCTACTAACTATCGATCAGCCAGCTATGCAAAATCTAGAATCTGCACAAAAATGTGCAGAAGAGTAGTATGAGCACACCACAGCGGTGCCCAGTAAGTATCAAGACTAACCTCGGTGAAGTAGTGACGAGGACTAGTCAAGACACCCACTGGTCTGATAAATTAAACAGGCATAAATATAGGGATAACAGAACATGACGTCTATCTAATGACTACACCAATATAATTATTAGCATAACAAGCACAAAACGGAAGGAAATACAACAAATAACAACGGACATCACAATATGTAACGACCCGGCCGGTCGTTCCGTGAGATTTACCCCATTTCCCCTATTTATGCATATGTTATGTATTGATTTCTTGTTTTTGAAGTATTGGATAAGTTGGTTTGGGTCCGAAGTGGTTATGGTGAGAGTTTAGGAATTTAGCCTTTTAAAGTAGCCTAATAGTTGAGAAAGTCAACTGAGAGTTGACTTATTGGTAAACGACCCCGGAATGCGAATTTTATGGCTCGAGTAGCTTTGTTAGGTGATTTGGGGCTTAGGAGAGTGTTCGGAATATTTTTGTGATGTCCGGTGTAGAATTAGGCTTGAATTGGCGAAAGTTAGTTTTTGGCGATTTCCGCTCGGCAGTGCAAATTAGGCTATCGAGGTCGGAATGGAATTCCGGGAATTGGAACAGGTCTGTAATGTCATCTTGGATATGTCTGCAAAATTTCAGATTAATCGGAGGTGTTTGGTTGGTTTCAGCGTAGTTGGCGAATTTTAGAAGTTTCAAAGTTCTTAGGCTTGAATTTGATGTAAATTTGGCGTTTTCATGTTGTTTTTGGTGTTTCGAAGGCTCGAATAAGTTTGAATGATGTTGTTGGTATGTTTGGTTGAGGTCCCGAGGGCCTCGGGTGTGTTTCAGATGGTTAACGAACCAACTGTTGGCTTGAAATCTGGGCAGATTGCTGCTGGTATAAGGTTCTGGTTTCCTTCTACGCGATCGCGTGGAATGGTTTGCGATCGCGTGAGTATGAGTGTTTGGTCAGTGCGATCACGTGGTCTTGTTTGTGATCGTGTAGAGTTAAAGGGGCGCGTGAGTGAGTTGAGCTTTGCTCTTCGCGATCGCGTGGAATGGTTTGCGATCACGTGGGTTTAAGTCTTGATAAATCACTATCGCGTGAGGTTGTCTGCGGTCGCGTAAGGTAAATTGAGGGGGCAGCAAGTTTGTTCTTCGTGATCGCATGCCAAAGTTTGCGATCTCAGTGAAGAAATTACTTTAGCTGGGCAGAATGTTTAAAAGGCCAGAAGTACGAAATTGGTTCTTATTTTCTCCGTTGTTGCATGCTGACCAAAAATCTGGAGGTAAGAATTCCAACTTCATAACATGATTCTATGTCAATTCCTAAGTGATTAAGCCACAAAATTTCTGGAAATTTAGTTAAGATTGGGGAAGAAGGGTCCATGAGAATTTATATTTTCTTTTGAGGTTTTGGAATGGCAATTGTGGTTCGATTTTGGTGTTCTTGGTATGTATAGAATCGTGAGAGGACGAGGGTTCTAATGATGTAAAAAAATTTGGATTTCGAGATGTGGGCCCGGGGATCGGGTTTGGCTGAATTTCGAGATTTTTGTTTAATTTGATGATTTTCGATTGGGTTGTGTCCCATGAGTATATTTTGATGATATCTGGTTTTTGGCTAGATTCAGAACAATCGGGAGCCAATTTGAGGGGCAAAGGCATAGCGGACTAGTGTCGCGGCCCGGTAGAGGTAAGTAATGGTCTTAAATTTTGTCCTGAGGGTATGGAACCCCGGACTACATATTTACTCAACTGAATTTGGAATGGCGCACATGTCGGATGACGAATATGTGGCGCGTACTGATTTTTGGATTGGACAAGGTCCTCTCCGCGGCAACTAATAAGTTGTGTATTTACTCAAAAACTTGTGTTAAATTATGTTTTAGAGATTTGTGAAATATTTGGGCTATAAGCCGTGTTTGGGGCCTCATGTCGATCTGTTTAGACCCTTTGAGGGTGTTTTACTGTTGTTTTCCTCACTACCTGTTGATGGTTTTACTCAGCATCATTATACATACGGTTTTATTTAAAACTCAACCTGATTTACACTACATGAGCGTTAAACTGATGTTTTCGGGTCGAGTACCCCGTTCTATTACTTCGCCCGAGGGGATTTTCGAGTGGTTCCACCGAGTGTGGCCGAGGGCCAAGAGTGATGGTGATGTGCTGAGTGATATTAGCGCTTGGGTTGAAGGATCCCCCCCGGAGTCTGTACACACCCCCAGTGAGCGCACCGAGTGTGAGTGATTGAGTGATTGGGAGGCTTGAGTGACTGTGAGGTGCTGAGTGATTGTGAGGTGCTGAGGGATTGTGAGGAAAGGCCCGAGGGGATGTTTATGAAACATGTTTTCGCCCGACGGGCTACTTATGAATTTACTACATTCATTTCATACCAAATCTTTGTTTTAAAGTTACTAAAAATGTGCATTGCTTTAAGAACTTTTATGAAGTTGATTTCGAAGGCATGATGATTTCGTATCTTTATGTATACTATTGGAAAGTAAGGCTGGGTACATTGTGACTTATTGTGACAATGATTTTGCTTATGTGATTCCTTGCCACTTAGACTTGATTTATATCCATTACTACTGAGTTGGCGTACTCACATTACTTCCTGCACCTCTGTGTGCAGATTCAGGAGCATAGATCGAGCGTTAGCTTATATATATATCGTAGCGGAGCCGGATCGTGGGGATATAGAGGTAGTTGTTCAGCGTTCGAAGCATCTCTACTTTCCCTTCCTATTGTATTTAGCTTTGATTCAGAGTTTTGTATCTTATTACTTTATTTTGACTTATTTCATTAGATGCTCATGACATGTTGGCTCCGGGTTTTGGGGATGGAAGTATTGTACATAAAATTTGGTTTATTATGTTAATTAAATTTCCGTATATTGTTATGAAATGCTTGAAACTTTAATGGGATTTTCAAAAGAAATTGTGAACACGCGGTAGTCGGCTAGCCTAGTTCCACGATAGGCGCCATCACGGCCGGTTAGTATTTGGGGTCTTGACACAATAATACACATAAGAATGGACGGGAACACAACCCAATTCCGAAAATCACAACACATTAAGGACAAGTAGTAATTCAACACCGCATTAGTCTCCACACTACGCCTAGGCCACAAATACCATTAAAATGGTCAAAATCTTCGAGTGTAAACTTTCACCCGCAAGTTCCTATATTGAAAGCTTTGAGGTAATATCCTTTTTAAAGGGAAATTCTTTTGAAATATAATTTTCCCAAGAGATGTCTCTCAAACATAGTTTTCTTCAAGATAAAAGCTTTTCAAATATACTTTTCCAAAGAAAGTGTCCTTTAAACATAGTTTTCTTCAACATAAATATTTTTCAAATATTCTTTTTCAAAAGAATATCATTCAAACATAGTTTTATTCAAGATAATTATTTTTCAAATTGGACTTTCCAAATAATTATCGTTCAAACATAATTCCTTTGATAAAATCTACCGGGATCCCGTCCCGTAGTTTTGAATTTATCACACAATATAGAGGATCTCCCGAAATACATTCGTAGTCGCAAAACAATATGCAATGCTGGAGGATCTCCCGGAATACATTCGTAGTCCCAAAGTAAATATGCAGTGCTGGAGGATCTCCCGGAATACGTCTGTAGTCCCAAAGTAATATGCAATACAGGGGGGATCTCCTAGAATACGTCTGTAGTCCCTAATTTAAATATGCAGTACAAGGGAATCTCCAAGAATACGTCTGTAGTCCCCAATTTTAATATGCAGTACAACAACCAAAGACAACAATTACAGCATGGCAGAAAACTTATACATCATAACATCAAATACAAAGCAACAATGACAATAATTCAAAGAATGAAGAATAGATCAATACAAGAACTTCAATTCACAAAGAAACAATAGAACATCATTCACAAGGAATAATCACAGTAAAGAACGCTAAGTGTAAAGAGAACAACTTAACTAGGGAAAAGCAAGACGTAGCAATGCATCCACAATATTCCAGCCAACACAAGTCAAATAATTCCAAGTAAGGACAAGTCGACTAAGATATAAGTTATCTAAACTCCTTATGAGGTCGAGCAATTTGAGAGATATTCAACAATTCAAATAAGGGTAAGCAGTAAAAGATACTCGTAACTCTAATCAAGGTTAAACAATTATAGGATAAGATAATGCAAATTTCAATTAGATAGGCAGTTTATGGGAAGTATAGCATAACGGTAGAAGAGGTAAAACCTTCAGTTAAGTCAATTACGAATCAAATAGGCAATAGAGTGAATCTAAAAGCAAGTAATTCTAATTTAAGCATGTAGAGATGAAACTAGTAGTCAAAAACTCAATCTTAAAAAATACAACTTCATTCACAAGGAATATAAGGACCTAAGAACCCTAAAAGGCTAACCTTCTACAAATAAGTCCGAGCACATACTCGTCACCTCGTGTACACAGACTACAATCAACATAGAAGACTCAAATCCTAAGGGGTAATTCCCCCACACAAGGTTAGGCAAGATACTTACCTCAAAGACGACAGCCCGGTACTCTAAAATGGACTTCTCGGGTGAAAAGGCCTCCAGACGGCTCAAATCCAATCAAAATAACTTCAAAACACAAGTAAAACTCATAAGGAACTATTCTGGATCATAAAGTCTCAATTTTTACAAAAATCTAGAAAATTGACCCACAAGTCGACCCCGGGCCCGCACCTCAGATGTCACGACCCAAAATCCCTAAGGTCGTGATGGCGTCGGACACAAGGTCAAGCAAGCCAAAACATTGATTAATTGAAATAAATTTTCATTTTTAACATTTTCGAAATCATTACCTTTTCTTGCCTTTCATAATCAAATAAATAAATTTTAGTAAACTTAAATACGACAGCACATCAATTCAGTTTAATGAGATAAATCCCAACACGTCCCCAGAATGTACAAATATTACAAAGCCTGTCCAATATACAACTGGACAAGGAAATTTAAAATGACACAGATACAGTATGAAGGTGACTCTGCCAGCTGCGGATCGCCTCCGGATGGTGCAACTCGCCTAAGTCTCTGAATCCTCCACATTGCTATGAGAGTACCTGTGCAATAAAATGCACAACAAGTGTAGCATGAGTACAAAAATAACGTGTACTCAGTAAGTCGCCCACCTAACCTCATAGAGGTAGTGACGAGAGGGCAAATTAGACTCTTACTAAGGTCCGACAATACAACATATGACAGAATATGATGAAATACAATAGACGTGTAGGACTGTAAGCAATGAGTACATAACAAGTACAGAAATCCAGGTAACCACTCAGAATAAATAATAATGTACACTTTCCTCTTTCCAAAATACATGTCAAGCCAATATCAACAGAATAGTACCAAATAGTCATGCGCACACAAAAGTAAGACAACCGACCGGAGTCATAAGATAGTCAGTCTCTCTATGCACTGCCGAAAGATCGATCGGCCCATCCCAAAAGTGCATCTCTCAACCTCTCCACGCACTGCCCAAGGATCAATCGGCCCATCCCAAAAGTGCGGCTCTCAATCTCTCTATGCACTGCTGAAGGATCGATTGGCCCGTCCCAAAAGTGCATCTCTCAATCTCTCTACGCACTACCGAAGGATCGATCGGCCTGTCCCAAAAGTGCGGCTCTCAATATAATAATCCTCTTTGTGCACTGCCGAGGGATCGACCGGTCCGTCCCAAAAGTGCACCTCTCAATATAATGCGGCTAGTCTGCTCACGAATCATACCTGCGACTCAGGTGCTCATAAGAATACATGCACAAGTACAGGTTCTTCCTGCTCGCGAATCACTCAAGCGACTCAGGCACCCAAAGTTACACATCCACATAATAAATTCGTATTTTATCAAGAAAACCGTTTTTCTCAGGAAAATGGTAAAGTCTTTATTAAAGGAAACATGAAATATAGCTTTTGAAATCTTTGTTTTTGAAACTCATTTGTCCAATTTAGTAACACACCATAATACAACCCAGTCCAGATACACAACTATACTCACAGCGGAAACAACTTTCTTTTAGAAGGTTAACAATATGACCTAGGTTTCTCTTTAAACATTCAATTACATTTTCGGTCATATTAGCAGTTTAATAGTACAGGTAGGGTTACAAGTACACACATAAAGCATGCTAGTGGGTCCTAGGCTACCCGGACATGGCATAGTAGTAGCTATGCACGGACTCTCGTCACCTTGTGCGTACGTATCCCCTGAAGATAATAACATGTATTGAATTAATTCACCTAGGGGGACGATTCCCCCTCACGAAGTTAGAAAGGAGACTTACCTCGCTCCGAAATTCCAACACCGGCTTCCAATCCCTTCCGATGACCCCCAACGGACGCAACATGCTCCGAAACTACCACATAAATGACAAGGCAATGAAAATTCATCATAATACTCACAAAAAATTCAGATTATATACTTTCCCAACCCCGCTCAGAGAAATGACCAAAATGCCCTCAGGCTCACGTGCCCCGAATCCGAAATTCTCAAAGATACCTTCTACCCATAGCCTTACTAACTCAATTATATAATTTACTCTAATGTTCATGCTCAATTCGTGGTTAGAATCCCAATTTTCCATATTCTAGGTTTCTTCAAAGTTTTTCCTTCCAATTTCATGCTCAAAAATCTATGTAATATCTTGTATTTGACCTTAGAACCAAGTAGAATAACTTACCTCTTGAAGCTTGGTGAAATCCCCCTTAAAAATCTCTCCAAGAATCGCCTATCCCATGAAGAAAGTGAAGACAATGAACTAAACTCTCGCTTAAAAACAATCTGCCCAGGCTCATTTTCCGCACCTGCGGTCGTTCATCCGCACCTGCGGTCCCGCAGGTGCGACCAATTCATCTGCACCTGCAGTTTTCCCTAATCTCCAGCCAAATCGCACTTGCGCCCTACTTCCCGCACCTGCGGCTTCGCACCTGCGGAATATTCATCTCACCTGCAGTTACCAGCCAGGCCAAGCCCAAACTCGCACCTGCAACTCCCAGGCCGCACCTGCGGCCAATTCCTCGCAGGTGCGGTTGCACCAGATGACAGCAGAAACCAGCCCTTTCCAACTTCAACTTTGATCCGTTAACCACCCAGAATCCACCCGAGGCCTCGTCCAAACACACGACTCAGTCCCATAACATGATACTGACTTGCTCGAGCCCTCAAATCACATCAAACAGCACCGAAATCACGAATCGCACTCAAGCCCAATTCTTTAAGAACTTAGAATTTCAAACTTCTACATCCGATGCCGAAACCTATCAAATCACGTATGATTGACCTCAAATTTTATGCACAAGTCATATTTAACATTACAGACCTTCTCCAACTTCCGGAATCGCATTCCGACCTCGATATCAAAACTTCCATTTCCGGCTGGATTTCTCAAAAACCTTCAAATTTCAATATTTAGCCAAATGACTTACGGACATCCAAATTCACTTCTGATCGCGCTCCCAATTCCAGAATCACCATATGGAGATATTCCCAGACTCGGAATCCCAAACGGACATCAATCTCACTGATATGCATTTCAAGCCCAAATTCATGAAATCCTTCTAAAATGCAAACTTCCACAATATACGTCGAAATGCTCCCGGGTTATCCAAAACCTGATCCGGACATACACCTAAGTCCGAAATCATCATACGGACCTGCTGGAACCTTCAAATCCTGATTCAGAGATCATTTACTCAAAATTCCAATCTTAGTTGATTTCTCCAACTTAAGGTTTTTGAAATGAGAATTTTCTTTCCAAACCAACTCTAAACTTCCTGGAATTCAATTCCGACCACGCCCGTGGATCATAATACCTGAAACGGAGCTGCTCACGACTTCAAACTGCTGAATGACACGTTAGAGCTCAAAAAACCGGTCGGGTCGTCACATCGGAACCCGATAAAATTACAAAATCCGAATACCCATTCTAATATGAGTTCCACCATGCAAAAATTACCAATTTCCGATACCATTTCGTCCCTTAAATCATGATTTTTCGTTTTAGAAATTTTCTTCAAAAACCATCATTTTCCCCAACCAAAAACACAATTTAAATGATAAAAACAAAGAATAAATCATGGAATATATTTAATTATATATGAAGAGAACACTTACCCAATTGAATTTCAAGAAAACCCCTCAAAGAATCGCCTAAAACCGAGCTCTACAAGTCAAAATATGATAAAAATGGTGAAACCCTCAATTTTTGAATATATTATGCCTGCCCAGGTCTTTGTGTATCACGAACGTGGAAGAAGCGCTGCGATCGCGAAGAAGGAATTGGATACTGCCCAGAAATGCACTACACGATCGCGAACTGATGCATGTGGTCGCATAAGAGGAGGGGAAAGGCCTACGCAAACGCGTAGAGAAACTGGCGAACGCGAAGAGTGAAACATGAAGAGCTGTGCGGTCGCGTGGGGTAATACGCAAACATGAAGAAGAAAATATGGCAGGTCAACTTTACACTATAGCAACTGGATCTAATCACGGAAGAGAAACATCATGCACCAGAACAGCAGTTCAAAAATAGGAAAAATGACCCGAAACACACCTGAGGCCCCCGGAACCCCGTCTAGACACACAGACAAGTCATATAACCTAACACGAACTCGCTCATGGTCTCAAATCATACCAAACAATGACAAAATGACGAATCACACCATAAATCGAACCTATAAACTTTCAAATCTTCAAACTTCTAAACTCGTGCCGAAACCTACCAATTCAACCCGGAATGACGTCAAATTTTGTAGACAAGTCCCAATAGACATACCAGAGATTCTCTAACTCACAGAATCACATTCTGACCCCAATATCCCAAAAAGTCAATTGTGGTCAAACTACTCCATTTTCCAAACTTCAAATTTTCCAACTTTCGCCGAATTACCTCAAATTACTCTACTGACCTTCAAATCCAATTCCGAACGTGCACCTAAGTCCAAAATCACCACACGGAGCTGTTTACATTACCCAAAACTCATTCCGGATTCGTTTACACAAAAGTCAAATCTCTGATCAAATCTCACCGCTTAAGCTTCCAAAATTAAAACCCCTCTTCCAATTCGACTCCGAATCATCCGGTACTGAATCCAACCATGCACGCAGGTAGATATACATAATGTGAAGCTGTTCAGGACCTTACGCCACCGAATGGATCTTAAATTCTCAAAATGACTTGTCGGGTCGTTACAATACAGGTTCTGAGTTCTTCATCTGAAGTTACAAGCATCCCTTTGCTTGTATTTAGTTTGATATCAAACCATATTTTTAGGGAATATTTGGTTGAATCAAAATTTGTACCTTCACTAATTTTCTTCCGGAAAGTATTGAATAATACTTGTTTATTAAGAAAAACAAGTTTTGTATCATGATCCAAGTATTTATAATCAAAAGTCCACCTACCATTGAAAGTAATAAAAAGGCAAATCGAACTCATCCTGCAGAATGAAAACTTCAGCATGTATAGTGTCAAGTATTAGGAAAATGAACAAAAAAATTTAAGTATGAAGTTCAGAAAAAAATCATTACAAAAATTACATACTGCAAGACAAAAACGTAAGCATGTTTAGCCTGAAGTTTTAGCAAATCAACTAAAACACTTTAGCTTGTTTATACTGAAGTTTTGGAAAAGGCTTATGAAAAAACTGTTGAATGCAGGACTTAAACACATTTTGGTATGAACGTTTAGAAAATGAACTAAATAACTTCAACATGCCTTAAATAAAATTCATTAGAAAATTACATTTTGCAGGACAAAAACTTCAGCACGTTTGTCCTGAAGTTTTAGCAAATGAACTAAACAACTTCAACATATTTCTACTGAAGTATCGAAAAAATCTCATGACAAAACTGTTGAATGAAATAAATAATTTCAACATATTTTGGTATGAAGTTTTAGCAAGTGAACTAAATAACTTCAGCATGTTTCAGCATGAAGTTCTAGAATGCATTAACCACATACTATACAGAAGTTTCAGAAAAGTCTTATGAATAAACTGTTGAATGCAGGACAAAACTTAAGCACGTTTTTGTATGAACTTTTAGAAAAAGAACTAAATAACTTCAGCATGCATTAAATAAAATTCATTAGAAAATTACATACTACAGGACAAAACTTCAGCACGTTTGTCATGAAGTTTTAGCAAATGAACTAAGCAACTTCAACAATTTTGTGCTGAAGTTTCGAAAAAAGCTCATGACAAAACTGTTGAATGAACTAAATAACTTCAGCATATTTTGGTATTGAGTTTTAGCAAACGAACTAAATAATGTTTCAGCATCAAGTTTTAGTGTCACGACCCCAAATCCTAAAACGGTCGTGGTGGCGCCTATCGTGGGATTAGGCTACCCAATAATCACATAATTACAGTTTCTTCCAAAATCCCAACCATTTTCAACATTTCATAAAAGTATATAGAATTATTGAACCCATTAGGCAAAATAAACAGCTAAACAGACTAAACCACCCCCAAAATCCGGAGTCAACATGTCATAAGCATCTAAGAAATATGCCAAAAGATATTCTATTATAATACAAAACCTCCAAATGAATAACTAGATACAACATAAGAAGGGAAAACGAAGATGCTGCGGACGCTGAACAACTACCTCTATGCCCCGAACTCCGGCTCTGCACGGAATAAATGGCTAACTCTCGGTATCAACACCTGTATCTGCACACAGGGGTGCAGGGAGTAATGTGAGTATGCCAACTTAGTAGTAATGAAAATAAATCAAGTCTAAGCGGCAAGAAACACATAAAAATCAATATCATCAGTTAACAATATGCACAGCCTTTCTTTCCAACAGTATATACATAGATGTATGAAATCATCACGCCTTAAAAACCAACTTCAAAAAGATCCTCTGAAAATTTTGTTTTCCAACAATTTCAGAAATAAAAATAATCGAAGGATTTAGTGTAAAATGAAATAAATCATAAGTAGCCCCTCGGGAAAAAACATGAATCATAAATCGTCCCTCGGGTAGAACATCACTTAGAACCTCACATCCACTCTGTATCAGCCCCTCGGGCAACCTCACTGCCACTCATACCTCCCAATCACTCATCACTCGGCACTCGGCACTCAGTACTCGCACTCAGTAGGTACCCGCGCTCACTGGGGGTGTGTACAGACTCCGGAGGGGCTCCTTCAGCCCAAGCGCTAATATTAAGCCACCTCGTGGCGTATCATATCCTCACAATCAAGCCCTCGGACTCACTCAATCAGAACCCTTCAAAATCCCCTCGGGCGTATCAATAAAACAGGGTAATCGACCCAAAACATCATTTTTATATCTCAAAATAGTGTAACTAAGGCTGAGTTTCGAAAACAGTTAAGCACAATATGACTGAGTGTAAATCATAAACCAACAGTGAGGAAATAGCAGTAAAAAGTCCCCAAGGGGTCTAAACAAGTCGGCACGAGGCCCCAAACATGGCTTATAGCCCAAATATAGCAATAGTCTTTAGAACACAATTTAACATATGATTTAGAGTAAAATATACAACTCAATAGTTTCCGCGGAGAGGACCATTGGCTCGAGTTATAGGGGTGTTGAGGGAACCTTTCATGTTGTTTAATTGTGGAGTGAAGTAGGTTCTCATGCCTTGTTGGTGAGTTCAAACTCAGGAAGATTAAGTGATTGCGTAGTAGTTCTAGTTGTGAGAGGGTATAAAGAGATATTAGTTTAGGCTAAGCAGGTGGATTATAACCTTCGAGGTAATCTACGGATGTGTGATCCTTATGATGTTGTGTGGAGGCTTCCTTTTCTACCAGTGGGTTATATTTGTGCGATTTGAGTTTGGATTGATTGTAATAGTTGACCTGACCATCACGAGGATGAATGCGAGATTTGCAGATGATTTGAGTTATTAGATTGGTTGTATTACATGAGCTTATGAAGGATTTAATTGAATCTCACTGTGGTATTATGGAGGTAATGGGTAATGGTTATTGTAAGTTATTAGATGTTTTATTCCATGGCTTTGAGCCAAGTGGGGGAGTCTGCTATCCACGAGTTGATTGCATAGTTGTGTGTTGTATTGGTTTTGGCTTGAGGTACTAGTGAATTAGTTATGACTTGTAGAGGTTGAGGATGAGGATGACTCGAGTAAGGGAATTTCTGGATACCGGTTGTATTACACTCTATGAGTATATGGGGATCATGGAATAATTGAGTGGTTATATGTCACAACCCAATTTCCCAGACGGGTCGTGATGGCGCCCAACAACAGGGTTAGGCAAGCCAACATAAATTCTACTAAGTGTTACCCTTCCCATGTGATTAATTAATCCAACTTTTACCAGTTTTAAGCATTTATTTACATGATATTAGCGGGTGACATGAAAATAAGATATCTGATACGTGAGTCAAAAGATAAGCATATATATGAGGATGCTGCCCAAAAACCCAAAATGTACGCACGTGTGTGCCAGGAACTAGTGTCACGAGTATCACGGGAAACTATCAGAATACCCCAGAATACATAAATATATACAATCCCATGGTCTGAATGAAGTAGACGGGGAAATAACAAAAGGAAACTCCAGGGTGCTGCTAGAGATCGCCAAGAAGAGCAGCTCACCACGAAATCGACTCCACCCAGTCAGTATCTAGCACCTGCCTGATAGTCAAATGTGCCTGCCTCCTAACCTGTACAGTCAAGTACAGAAAGAAAAGAACAAGTGCAGCATGAGTAAATAATAGATATGTACCCAGTGAGTATCCCGCCCAAACTTAAAGGAGTAGTGACGAGAGGTCGACTAGATACTCACTAAGGTCCAGCAATATAATATATATGACGAAATATGGCTAAAACAATAGACATGGAAAAACAGTGAGCAACAAGTATGTAGCAAATAACGAAAACCAAATAATAACTGAAAAGGGATAACAAGGTACAAAAAACTTACTCTTAACCAATGCTTCACACTCCCATTTTTATATTAAGCGACTCAAACTCAAGTAGACATACACATACCAGGACAAGACAACCGGCCAGAGTCATAAAGGTGGTCATAAGGACTGGGATCATAAAGCTATCCCACGATCGCGAATCATACCTGCGACTCGCGTGCTGACTCGATACAGTAATAAGTTATCCCACGATCGCGCATCATCCCCTGCGACTCGTGTGCTGACTCTATAATAATAAGATATCCCATGATCGCGCATCATCCCTGCGACTCATGTGCTGACTCGAATAATAATAATAATAAGCTATCCCACGGCCGCACATCATCCCTGCGACTCGTGTGCTGACTCGATAATAATAATAATAATAATAATAAGCTATCCCACGGTCGCGCATCATCTCTGCGACTCGTGTGTTGACTCGATATCAAGTGTATATATGTATATATAAGTACATGTGTGTACCAACTCAACAGTGAACTCAACGAGACTGTGACAATACCACAAATAGCCAACTGGGATCCAAATCAAAATGTTTCATGTTTCCATAATAAGTTAACAACAATTTCAACTCTTATCACATGAAAGGTACAAATAAGGCACATAGTAGCATGCTCGTGAGTCATAAAACTACCCGACATAGCAATATAGTCGCCACGTATGGACTCTCATCACTTGGTACGTACGCGGCCCCTCACAACATGTATACATAGCCACAAGGAACCTATAGGACAGTTCCCCCTTAAAAGGTTGGAAAGGAGACTCACCTCGCGACGAAACCACCCTTCGGATCAAGGATGTGCCCGAATCTCCAAAATCTACCCTCGACGGCTCGCAAATAGCCAAATATAGTTCAACAACATCAATGCATGCTCAAGGTAGGAAATTCATTCTAGCTACCCGATTTTTGACATTCTTGAGGAAATTCTAAAAACCAACCCCGGGCCCACAACTCGGATTCCGAAAATTCTCGAAGGGATCACTCACCCGAAGCCTAAGGATAAAAATTATATGATTTATACAAGAATTCATAGCCTTAAATGGATAATTCTCAATTTTTTCTAAAATCCCAATCACTACCCAAAACTTAGATTTTTCTAGGAATTAGTAGAGGATTTTCTTGACAATTCATGAATTTAATTAGCAAAAGGGAGTGGAATTACTTACCTCTTGGAGGAATTGGTCGAAGATCAGTTTTCTCAAGCTCTTGGGATCAACAATGGAGATTGGGGGTGGAATTATGTGATGAAACTCGTACTTTTAGACATTAAATAGGTCTGTCTCACAGGGATTTTCACACCTGCGACTTTGAGACCGCAGGTGCGGTCCCGCACCTACGAAGAAAATGGCCCCACCTGCGGAGGTTGGACCTGGCAACTGGGGTTGCACCTGCAAAGGAAAATCCGCACCAGCGGAGTCGCACTTGCGAAGGAATCCCCCACCAGCGGACTCGCACCTGCGGGCACAAGTCCGCACCTGTGAAAGAGGAGGGGTCCATGGGTTTTCCGCACCTGCGTGAAGGGGACCGCAGGGGCGGTCACACCAGAAGCAGCTGCACCAGCATTGGATTTTGCTGATTTTTGGCCCCGTGCGGGGTCCGGGAGGCCCCTGGGACCACCCGAGCCCCTGACAAATTATACCAACAAGTCCCAAATCATATGACGGACTCGCTAGATTTTACGGAACACTCAAAACATCACTAAACTCGAAATCACCCTCCAAACCCCTTGAATCCAACTTAAGAACTTTAAGAAATTCTAGATTTCATTTCATTGCGCCGAATAGGTCTATACTACTCGGAATGACCTCAAATTTTGCCGGCATGTTATAATTAACACAAAGGAACTATTCCCGATCTCGGAATTCCATTCGGAACTCGAAAACACAAAAATGCGTCCCAAACCAAAATATGGACTTAAGGAACTTCTTATTTCAATATTGGGCGCCGAAATTCCCCCGGGTCATCAGAAACCCAATCCGAACATACGCCTAAGTCCAAAATCATCACACACAGCTACTGGAACCAACAAAACTCGATTCCGGGGTCGTTTACCCAAAATGTTGACCGAAGTCAAACTTGGCCTTAAAGGCCTACCTTAAGGAACCAATTGTTCCTATTTCACTCAAAACACCTCCGAATCCCGGACCACCAGTCCCCGCAAGTCATAAATCATAAAATTCCGCTATTGGAAGTTTCATTTAGGGGGACAGGGTCCGATAACGCAAAATGACCGGTCGGGTCGTTACATTCTCCACCTCTTAAACAAACGTTCGTCCTCAAACGAGTCTAGAATCATACCTCAAGTGCTGAATAAGTGTGGATATCTGCTCCGCATGTCCTCCTTGGACTCCCAGGTCACCTCCTCAACTGGTTGGCCCCTTCACTAGACCTTTATAGCAGAAACTCTCTTGGACCTCAACTGGCGATCCTGTCTATCAACAATAGCAACTGGCTCCTCCTCGTAGTCCAACCTCTCATCCAACTGAATAGTGTTGAAATCGACCACATGAGAGAAGTCGGCGTGGTACCTCCGGAGCATGGATACATGAAAAACTAGGTGAACTCCTGATTAGCTGGGAGGCAAGGCCAGCTCATAAGCAACCTCCCCAACTCACCTCAACATCTCGAATGGACCTATAAACCTTGGGCTCATCTTGCCCTTCTTCCCAAACCTCATAATACCCTTCATAGGCGAAAATTTCAACAGGACCCTATCTCCCTCCATGAATGATACATCACGCACCCTCTGATCCGTGTAACTCTTCTGTCTGGACTGTGCTATACGAAGTCTCTCCTAAATCAACTTCACTTTCTCCAAGGCATCCCTCACCAGGTCGGTGCCATATAACTTAGCCTCACCAGGCTCAAACCACCCGATAGGGGAACGACATCGACGACCATACAAAGCCTCAAATGGTGCCATATCAATGCTGGATTGATAACTATTGTTGTAAGTGAACTCGGCCACTAGCAAGAACTGGTCTATCCCCGAAATCATTCACACATGCCCTGAGCATGTCCTCCAATATCTGAACTATACGCTCTGACTGACCATCAGTCTAGGGATGAAATGCTGTGCTGAGGTCTATCTGGTTGCCCATCTCACTATGAAATGCTCTCTAGAAGTGCGAAGTGAACTGAGGGCCTCCATCTGATATGATGGACACCGGCACACCATGCAACCAGACTATATCCCGAATGTAGATCTGTGCAAACCTCTCAGATAAATGTGTGGTAGCCACTGGAATGAAATGCGATGATTTGGTCAATATATCCACAATGACCCAAACCGCGTCAACCTTCTGCGAAGTCCGAGGCAATCCAACCACGAAGTCCATAGCAATGCGCTCCCATTTCCACTCAGGAATGGGCATCTACTGAAGTAAGCCTCCTGTCCTCTGGTGCTCATACTTAACCTGCTGGAAATTAAGGCACCTAGTCACATACTCCACAATGTTCTTCTTCATTCGCCTCCACTAGAAATGCTGCTTCAAATCACGATACATCTTCGTAGCACCAAGGTGAATAGAATATCGAGAACTGTGCGCCTCCTCTAGAATCCTCTCCCTCGGGACATCAACATTAGGAACACATAAGCGGCTGTGAAGCCTCAGAACACCATCCTCGCCAATAGTAACCTCCTTGGTCCTACCCTGAATCATTGTTTCCCGAAGCTCTGCCAAGCACGGATCATAGAATTGTCGGGCCTTAATCTCCCCCAATAACGAAGACTGAGCAACCACATGTGCCAATACTCGACAAGGTACTGAAAGATCTAATCTCACCAAGCGATTGGCCAAGGACTGAATGTCCAAGGCTAGAGGTCTCTCCTCCGCTGCAATATAAGCCAAGCTACCCATACTCTCAGCCTTCCGGCTCAACGCATCCGCCACCACATTAGCCTTGCCTGGGTGATAAAGAATGGTAATATCATAATCCTTCAGCAACTCAAACCATCTGTGCTGCCTCAAATTAAGATCCTTCTATTTAAATAGGTGCTGCAAGTTGCGGTGGTCAGTGTAGACCTCACAGGTTACCCCATACAAATAGTGACTCCAAATCTTAAGAGCATGAACAATCGCCGCCAACTCCAAGTCATGCACAGGGTAATTCTTCTCATGAACCTTCACCTGGCGTGAAGCATAAGCAGTCACTCTCCCCTCCTGCATCAACACGCACCCCAAGCCAATGCGTGAAGCATCGTAATACACCGTGTACCTCCCAGAACCGGATGGCAATACTAGAACTAGCGCTGAGGTCAATGCTGTATTGAGCTTCTGAAAGCTCGCCTCACACTCGGCAGACCATCGAAACGGGGCATTCTTCTGAGTCAATCTGGTCAATGGAGCTGCAATAGAAGAGAAACCCTGCACAAATCGGTGATAATAACCCGCTAGGCCCAAAAAGCTCCTGATCTCAGTAGCTAAAGTAGGACGTGACCAACTCTGAACTGCCTTGATCTTCTGAGGATCAACCGTGATACCCTCTCCGGATACCACATGCCCCAAAAATGCCACGGAATCCAACCAAAACTCACACTTGGAGAATTTAGCATATAGCTTCTGCTCTCGCAAGGTCTGGAGCACGATTCTCAAATGCTACTTGTGCTCCCCTAGGCTACGAGAGTCAATCAAAATGTCATCAATGAAGACAATGATGAAGGAAATACATCAGCATACTCTCGAACAACTGGCACATAATCAATCATCGGAGACTCGGCGGTGGTGTCCCACACATAAGCCAAATAGGCTAGACAACCCTTCTCGACCA